>OY728158.1:1622125345-1622315345 GCA_963277665.1 Viscum album
TCCACCTCTCCTTTAGAAATAATTCAAGTTATATTTTGTTCCTACATTTGGATATAGATGTGAGCACCACAAGTTTTATCTGATACACAATGTGTAGATATTGAAATATTACACTTGATAATGAACACACCTTAAGCTTCTCCTTGCTTATGGGTGTAGTTCATCTTCTAATGGTCTGGATTTCCACATGTAAAACATATTATATCCTTTTCTTTTCTCTCCTTGAGATATATCACTTCTTGGGAGGATGGTTCTCGGGAGATTTAGACTTGTTATGATTCATGGGAATCTTCAACTAGTTCTTCGTTTTCTTATTCACTATAGTTACCCTAGGTTTATCATGTCCCATGTTCTTATCCACTTGGAGAATCAAAGTAAGAAGTTCCAAAATATGATTCTCAATATTTCTCATTTAATAATTAACAATAAAATTGGATAAGCTCTTGGTAAGTGATGAAATATGATATCTGTATGTAAATTATTCAAGAATTAAATCCCCACGATGTCTAAAAATTCAATGTATCCAATAATTTTGACTACATGAGGCTCATTAAGTGAATAATCTACAATCATAGTTGTAAAAAAGCATTGTATATTTTGTATCTCTCTTGTATCACCTTCTATTGATAGAGATCTAAAAGGCGAGACATCATTCTATATACATCCATGTCCTCCTGTTGCTTCAAAATCTCATTGGTCATGGATGATTGCTTGAAACATTGAAAATATATGGAATCATTCCAATGTTTAGCATATAGTTTTAACTCTTTATCACTAGTCTTATCACTTGGTGCATCAATAATTGGTTTTCCTTAAAATACAATTTCATTTTTGGGTGAAGAATAAAGTATAATCACCTTTTCCTCTCTTGTAAATTTATTCTGGTGAGAATGTTGTCCTTCTCAATTATGGATCATAGTGATATGTTCGAACTAATTTTATTTTTGTTTCTACAAATAATATGATTACAATTTTAGTACATTATCTAATAAAATTTAAACAACTAAATAAATATTACATTTATTAATCTCCCACTATTTTAAAAAAACCCAATACCCCTCACCACTGTGTTTGTAATATTATATTGCTTAGAAATAATTATGGCAATGATACATATTACCCTTCTCATTACACAAAATTTGGTTGTTTAAGAAACTTCAATGGTTTTAGGTTGGAATTACAAATTAGAACTTTATTAACTCATAGTTTATTAATCTCTTTTGTGGACTCCCCAGTCTTAAAATCCTTAAATTGTATTCCCCCAACCCTTTCCACTCAGTTACACTAAGTCGAACATTGTCAGTAAACCCTTGATTTGATCTATGTTAAATAAAAAAACACTTCATATTTGAATTCCCTGATAATTGAAAGCAACCCAACTTTGTCTAGTCCGGAACTTTGATCTATGGTTTCAATTTAACTAAAGTAGTTGAAGGCTATAAGATATTATTTTATAATTTAGGGATTTTAACTTTTAAACATAAATTGATAATTATTATCTTTAACACATTCTTTTTAATATTAGGTGGATTTATTTAAGTGATTAACCATGTATTATATAATATTTATGCACAAGAAAACATATTTTAGTTCTATTTTTAATTTCTATAAATTCATTAATTCTTTTGATCATGAAAAAATATCCATAATGAAATTACCATGAAAATTTTAAAAAAATACAATAATAAAGAAGTATGATCATGATGTTTTAAAAATGGGCAGTTTTTCTAGAAGTTGATAAAATAACTGTTGACCAAGTGAAAAACACTGTGAACCAATTAAGGTTTGTGTTAGGGATTTCCACCTATCCACTTATGTATATCTCTTTCATTGGTTTCTCCCTGGCTCTAAACATGAATTATCTCCACTACCTTGGGAGATACATACATTACATAATATTTTACTCACACACAAGTGCGGGGGAAAAGGTTCACATAAAAAAGCCACAGGGACATAGAATCTTAGATAATAATAGGATAGAAAGCACAAAAACCAACAATTTAATTTAATTATAAATTAAATCAAACCAATCAAATACAAAGGCCTGGTTTATTCTCATGATCATCCATATAAATGGAACAAATTATTCATTTAATAAAACTAACATTCAATTATTAATCATTATAATTTAAGATGAATCACACTTAATCAATTAATTATCTTCTTCACTTAACAAAATATTTTATCTTAATTATCATATAAATTCCCTTGAGATTATAATACAATATAATTTTAATGAAATTAAATAAATTTATTTAAAATTAGCTATTTAAATAAATTTACATCGGTGGAAACATGATAAATACCTGTCAGAATCTACCAAACTGGTATTATAATCATATACTCTTTACTCTTATGACATATGGGACACACAACTTGTCACTTAAATTCATGATGTATACTATCAAATAAATGATTACATGAATTACATTATTTTTCTATAACGTGTTATGATTCAATGCACGAAGTTTAATGTCTATCATATGACTCACACATGATATACAGATCTGAACATTATAGAAAAATTAATTAAACATGTATATATATATATATATATATATATATTAAAACCCATTACATGGTATGTCCTATCAAATTAATTTCCACACACAATAATATTACAATAAAGGTTACATAGTATAATAAATTAATTTCAATTATGCATAATTTTTTATAAGTATACGATGTGTACAATTGAGCTACATAGTATGTACGTATTTGACAATATATCCGAGTTAGATGCCTAAGGACTCTACATGTAAACCGTGCCTCAGAAAAATTGGATTACATGTTGGGTACAAAGGGATACAAAGAATGTGATCTCTACGTTGCACAATCTCTATTCACATAGGCCGTGTATGACAATATGTAACACCTAAGACTTTTACGAGAAAAATTTTGTTTTTAAATCATCAAATGAATCTTTCACTACACACAACACTAGCTTGGCTTGCTTTACATGCAATCGTGACCTTCCTTGGTAGCTTTCGTCATACGCAATACCGAGTTTCACTAAACAACGATATGCTATTAAAATATTATTAAAACTAGCCGTTATGAATAGTAATAACCACTTTTTGAATTTTTTAAAATTTTATTTTTCAAAATGGAGTTCATTTTTGGATTTGGAATATCGAAATTAGCCCAGGGTGAAATTTTGGTATTTTTCTGGAAACTTTCAATTTTTGATGAATAGTGAAAACACTGGGTTACTATTTAAAAACCGACTTTTTATTTAAATAATTATTTATTTTATTTAAATTTATTTTAGGTGAAAATTGATACATAATACCTATATAAGTTCAATGTAATTCATTGGAGTAATTTTATAAAAATTTTATTGAACTTTTCACCGTCTTTTACCCACCTCCTAAGAGAATTTGAAAATTTACGTAAAACTTAATTTTACCGCTTCTGTGAGTGGAATTTCAAAAATCCGAGAGACACAGTTGATGTCAGTAAGTAAAATGTGGTTCAATGAGATGAAAATAATTTTTGGTGAATAGCAACTTTTTACTTTTATTTACCACAGTTAAAAGTAAATAGGGTAATTAAGAGTAAAAATGATATTATTATTACCCTAACACATGTCCTAATTCTATAGGATAAGTGTAATTCGACCAAAAAAACCTTAGGAATAAAATACGACCATTTAGTCCCACTTGGATTAGATTAGGACATTTATTATTAATGTATTTAAAGAAGGGTTAAAATAGTTAAAATCAATATTTAATAAGTAAATAATTTTTAATATAGGGTTATTCATGAGATAAATTATGCTATAAATTTTAATTAAAAAGTTAAAATCATTTCCTACATAATGGTATTTTATTTTTAATTTTTAGACATTAAATAATTTAATTTATTTATGACACAAAGATGATGCAGTAATTATCTTATTAATGAAATATTGACATAATTGATGTTATAAATACCCAAATTAAAGTAATTTGAGATTTTTTATAAATTAAACTAATTTTATAGGTTAATATTACATGTTATTATTGACTTAATTAACTTTTTTCGAATTAATCATTATGTTATGATTTTCACAAAAATCAATTACTAAATAGTGTCAAAATTGACATAAAATAGAATTTAAAACAAATATTATATTATTAATTGTTATTTTATTCCTAAAAATCTAAGGTTCGGCCAAATGACTTATATAAGGTTATATATATTACTAATAAACAACTTTGGGTTCTTTTGGCTTGTTATTGTAAGTTTATTAACCTTATAGTGTAAGTACACAAAAAGACACGGTAAAAGTAAAATTATCTAACTTAAAGTTAAATCTAAATGATAAGGTTAAAATAGTAAACTAAACCAGTCCAAATTCTATTGTATGAGAGGATTTCGAACCATACCCACCTTAGCTTAGAAATAAATCAATTTGGATCTATTTAAAACCGAATATGGCTTTATAATAAAATAATATTTTTAGTTTTTCCAAAGGAACCCCTCTCCTCCCTTATAAAAGGGCACCTCCTCCCTCTCTTCCTCACACCACTTTGAGCCTTCAATCTCGGCAAACCCCTTCCAATTTCTCCTCTCCACTTCCCTAGAAACATCCTAGAGGTCCTGGTATTCTTCAAAGACCAATTTTAGTGCCCTAAAAGGAGGTCTCAAAGAAGCGCTTCAAAGAAGAGGTAATGTCCGTTACCGATTCTTTCAACTTTATTTCTTCTTACACTTATTCTTATTTAGTTGTTTCATTATGAATTAATAACATAAGTATCACTAATATACTGATATGTTATTATAAGTATGAAAAAACCCTATTTCACCATCTATCCATCCTACGGAAAATGAAATCACCGCGCGTGCGTACGTACGGAATACCGTCTCCATGCCGTGGTGTAATCTATTTTCCACCACCACTTTACTTGGATGGGTATAATGGAGTAAATAATGAATATATATGATTATTGTAAAGTGATATTGATTCTGAAATAGTATACATACACTCCAATACAATTCCATGATCATGTGAACGATATCATCGCTCGTGTGTACGTACGGAATACCGTCTCCACGATGTGATGCGGCTCGCTCTACCTGATTTTCATTGAATAATGATTACATAAATGAATTGAGTGAATAAATATCATATATATTAGACTAATAAAATTCTGGAAATTAGGTATCTATAACCTAAAAAGAAGAATAAGAATTTATTCGACAAAACACGCATAAGAACAAAAAGTAATAAACACCCGAATAACAAGTAGCAATGAAATATTACTAATAATAAGATAAGAATATGACCATATATGATATCATAACAATGAGTATGATTCTGAAATAAGTGAATGAAATTATTTAAATCATTATACAGGAGGTTCAGACACTTACGAAGCAAATCAGACCTAAGGTAGGGGAAATATCACAATCTCATTTTTATCCGAGATTGTTTGTACTTTGGGATTTACTGGGGTGTATTTTATCATCCACATCCATGTTTCCTCAATATGTAATATTATTTCAATCCACATACAATTGATTAAATCCAATTTTACCCTTCGGTGAGTTTTTAGTAAAAGATGTGAAAGGAATCTTTTTTCGTTTTTCATACGAGGTGCTTTTTGACTTTTCCGACAAAAGTACGAGAAGAATGTTTTTTTAACTTATACGACATGAATGGATTTTTAAAAAATTATTTCCAAGAAGAATCCTTTACAAGTTTTCAAGTTTATTTTTAATTAACTTCTTTTAGTTTAGAATTGTATGACATGTTAAGAAAGGAAAAGTGTTTTTGAAGTAGAAAGGATATTTTACTCAAGAATGGAGTTCAAGTGTTTTATCAAAATTATTTTCCATCTAAGATAATAATGGGTTCTATTTATATCCCTATTATTACATTGATTTAATTATGTTGTGATGGAATTATTTTTATGAATTCCTTTATCTTATATGAATTGTTTTATGATGTCACGATGTTTAAGAATCCCATTTTTATTACATGGGTTATGCTATGATGTATGGTTTATGATTTTGTGGCACACATAAGAATGGTATCATTATGAGATGGGTGGGACCAATATCTCCCTCCAATTAATTGGGTAAAGATTTTATATCTCATGATATAGACATGGATGGAATGGCAGGTTCAACCGGTTCAGTGAAACAGGACTGAAACGAGGAGTGAACTCTGTTCAGAAATGGACTTTGTCCACTAAGATAGTCTTGGCAATGAGTCTTGAATAATAAGAAATGATTCTCTATGATTGTGTGTGTATTCCACAAAGATTCATGTTTTAAGTTATGATTTTTGTGATTACATTTCACTACCATGATTTATCCCATGTTATGAAATTATGATCTCTTTTACAGGGTATGATTATCAAAATGTTATGTTCTTATGAATATGATGTGATTGATATTTCTTTTGTTTAACCTTACTGAGCATTTGAGCTCACCCTTTTGTATGTTTTCTTGCCCCAGGTCAGGAAGAAGGTTATTAATTAAGATATGCCAAAATGGACTATAGATATGATGAAATAAATGGGAGACAGTGTAGACACTTTATGAATCAGTTGTTTATGTTTCCCAGTTTCTAAAAACACTATACCTATATGGTCCTTTCATGGTTTTGTTATATGTTGTAATAAGTATACTTAAATTTTGAAGTACTAACAATGTATGTAAAGTATGGATTGTTATAGTTGGTATCAGAGGAAAGGTATAGTCAACCTTTGGAAGCTAGGATGTGAAATCCTTAGTAAGAACCCTAAGGATAAGTCTAAGCATAGAACACAATATTACTATTTTAGAAATGGACATGAATAACCTATGATAAGAGCTTAAGTGTGAAGTTTTATTCTTGATTATGTGGTTTTCCTATTATAAGTAGTGTTTCTCACACTATTCTTCTTGGTTTTAGTCAATGGCTGGAACCCAAAGGAACCGTGTTAATGCGGAATGCAACGGGAAATGCAATGATTGTCCCCCTGAGCAACCAAACGTTATGGGATCTAGAATAAAAAATCTTGTAGCCATGCTCACATAACTTTCTCAAGCTACAAATCATGCATGACTTCCAAACGAGCAAAGGAAGGAGCAACATTATGTTGAATCCTTCATGAGACAACTTCCACCTTCATTCAGCGGGTCTAGTGATCCATTAGTTGCTGAACAATGGATCAGTACTACTGAAAAGATATTTTCAGTTCTTCAATGTTCTGAACATGATAAAGTCATCTTAGCAGTGTATCGTTTTGAAGGTGATGCTGATCAATGGTGGAATATTATCAAGAATACGAGGCCAAGAGATGAAATTGAGTCCATGAAATGGGACGAGTTCAAGAACTTATTTTTCAATAAGTACTTCCCTCGTATTCTCCGAACAAAGATGCAGAAGGAGTTACTTGAACTAAAGCAAAAGGATGATGAATCTGTTGGTACCTATGAAGCAAATTCTACAAGACTTGAAAGGTATGCTTCTGGTATTATTATCCAACCTGAGAGTAAGATCGATCGATTCTTTAGTGGTTAAAACCAAGTCTTCTAAGGGAGTTATCCATAAGGGACTTCAATAGCTACGAGGAAATCGTTCGATGTGATCTCAAAGTTGAGATGGATATTGGAGTAACCCATCAGTCATATGGGTTTGATAAGAAGAGGAAAATGGAATTCAAAGGAAAATCTAAGGAGCACACTAAAATGAAGATGAGTTTTCCCTTATGCTCAAAGTGTGGAAAGAAACATGGAGAGTGTTGTCTTAAAGGGACAAGTAATGTTTCAAATGTGGAAAGGAAGGTAATCGGGCATTTGAATGCCGCAACGATGGGAAGAAGATGTCTAGTGATATGAACAATGAAAAGGCTACACAGAGTGCACCTCCTACACATCAATGTTACAAGTACAAGGAAATGGGGCATTATGCCAATCAATGCCCTAATACAAGGATTTTTTATGATGATCGACGTCAACAAACTCTTAAGGGTAAAGACAAAGAAAAGTCACATGCAATTTCTATCAGCAATGTGGAGTACGATAACGAAGTGGGGAAAGGTACACTTACCATCCACTCTAAAGTAGAAAATGTTTTATTTGATTCTGGATCCACCCAATCCTTTATTTCTGAAGAATTTTCTAAGGGTATCACCATATTACCTCAACAATTAGATGTTGAGTTAGTTATGACAACCCCTAATGGCACAACAGTCACATCAAATGTTTATAATTCTTCTCCGATTGAAGTTTGTGGGAAAGTGATTCCTGCAAATCTTGTGATCCTTCATATAGTGGAATTTGATGTGATTCTTGGCATGTATTGGCTTTCTCTATATAGAGCTCATATCAATTGCCAAAGAAGGGAAGTCACATTTCATATTCCAGATCAATATTTGATCATCTATCGATGCAAGGATGAACATAACCTTCCAGTGGAAATTTCTTCCATCTTATGGGTCTTGATTCCACTAAATAAAGGTTATTTATCTCAAATGGTTGGTGAGAAACACACGATTAAGAATATGCCCATTGTACGGGAGTTTGATGATGTCTTTCCGGAGGAATTGTTGGGTCTTCCACCAAATCGTGAAGTTGAGTATTCAATAGAACTCATACCGGGTGCTTTACCTATTTCAAAGACACCTTATAGAATGGCCCTAATTGAGTTATAGGAATTGAAGAAGCAACTCCAAGAGAATCTTGATAAGGGGTTTATACTCCCTAGTGTGTCACCTTGGGGAGCACCTGTTCTGTTTGTTAAGAAGAAAGAAGGATCAATGAGAATCTACATTTATTATCGAGAACTTAACAAGATCACTATCAAGAACAAATATCCTCTCCCGCGCATTGATGACTTATTTGACCAACTATGTAGAGCTCAATACTTTTCCAAGATTGATCTTTGTTCAGGGTATCATCAATTAAGGGTCAAGAGGGAGGATATACCAAAGATGTCTTTCCGTACAAGGTATGGACACTATGAATTTATAGTGATGCCATTTGGTCTTACTAACGCCCTTGCTATCTTCCTGGATCTGATGAATAGAGTCTTTAGAGACTATCTTGATCAGTTTGTGGTAGTCTTTATAGATGATATTCTTGTATATTCAAAGAGCAAGGAAGAACATGAATATCACTTGAGAATTATATTGAATACCCTGAGAAAGGATAAGATTTATGCCAAATTTACCAAGTGTGAATTTTGGCTTCAAAAAGTTTCATTTTTGGGTCACATAATCTCAAAAGAGGGGATATCTATGGATCCAGAAAAAATAGAGGTTATCGACAGATGGTCGAGACCAACAACAGTAACTGAGATCTGAAGTTTTCTTGGTTTGGTTGGATATTATCAGCGTTTTGTGAAATATTTTTCACGATTATCTAATCCACTCACCAGGTTGACTTATAATGGAGTTAAGTTTGTTTGGACGGAGGAATGTGAAGAGAATTTCAAGGAGTTGAAAAGAAGGTTATCCAGTGTACCTGTGCTCACACTGCCTTGTAGTGGAGAAAGGTTTTTGATCTACAGTGATGCATCCAAGAAGGGACTGGGGTGTGTTCTTATGCAAAATGATATGGTGATAGCTTATGCCTCACGACAGCTGAAAATCCATGAGAAAAATTACCCAACTCCTGATTTGGAGTTAGCTGTGGTAATCTTTGCATTAAAGATTTGGAGGCATTATCTTTATGGAGAAAGGTGTGACATTTATACGGATCATAAAAGTTTAAAGTATATTTTCACACAAAAGGAGATGAATATGTGCCAAATAAGATGGTTGAAGCTAATTAAGGATTACGACTGCTCAATTAATTACCACCCTGGGAAAGCAAACAAGGTGGAAGATGCATTAAGTCGACAAGTCCATGACAGTTTATCCATGATGAGGATCACAAAAGATCCAATATTTATGGATTTAAAAAGGATGGATCTTTTAATTATAATGAAAGGGGAAAAATCGTATCTTTCTCAAATGAATGTTCAACCATCTATACATGTTAAGGTTAAAGAGGCATAGAAATAAGATGTAGAGTTACAAAAGAAGGTGAGAAATGTTCCTGAATTCAACATTGATTGTGATGGGATAATAATGTTCAGGAATCGAGTTTGTGTTCCTCACATCCCCGAATTAAAGAAGGACCTTCTGGATGAGGCTCATAGTTATTCATTCTCTATTCATCCTGGAAGCATGAAGATATATAGGGACCTGAAAGAGTACTTATGGTGGGATGGCATGAAAAGAGATGTTGCTGAATATGTCTCTCGATGCTTGGTTTGTCAGCAAGTTAAAGCTAAAAGAAAGAAGTCTAATGGAATGTTACAACTATTACCCATACCCGAATGGAAATGGGAAAACATAACTATAGACTTTGTCACCAGACTTCCTAAAACACCCAAAGGCAATAATGCTATCTGGGTCATAGTTGATCATCTTACAAAGTCTGCACACTTCATTGCTATTAGAGAGGATTTCTCTCTGGATCAGCTTGACAGGATATATGTAAAGAGAGTGTTATGATTATATTGAGTACCACTTTCTATTATATCTGATTGGGATCCAAGGTTTACCTCAAAGTTCTGGAGAAGTCTTCAGCATACTCTGGATACAGAGTTGAGTTTCAGCACTGCTTATCATCCTCAGACACACAGTCAGTTTGAGAGGACAATTCAAACTCTAGAAGATATGTTGAGAGCTTTCTCTATGGATTTCAAAGGTGGTTGGGATCAACACCTACCTTTGGTGGAATTTTCTTATAATAATAGCTTTAAATCCAGTATTCAGATGGCTCTTTATGAATCTCTATATGGAAAGAAATGCAAGACTCCAACTTGCTGGGATGAAGTTGGGGAAAGAAAGCTATTAGGACCTGATCTTGTTGATGAGATGAAAGAAAAGGTCCGATCTATTCAACAACACATAAGAGCAGCTCAGAGTCGACAAAAAAGTTATGCCGACAACCGAAGAAAAGACTTAGAGTTTGAAGTGGGTGATAAAGTGTTCTTACGAATATCTCCTTGGAAGAGAGTAATGAGATTTGGAAAGAAGGGAAAGCTGAGCCCTAGGTATATCGGTCCTTTCGAAATACTGGATCGTGTTGGGAAGTTAGCTTATCTATTGGAACTTCCACCGAATCTCTCTCAAGTTCACGATGTGTTCCATGTATATCTCCTGAGAATGTACATACCCAATCCTTCACATGTACTCATCTCAGAAGTTGTACCGCTGGAATAAGATCTTTCTTATGAAGAACAGCCGATAGAAGTTCTCGATGATAGTGAAAAAGTCCTATGGAACAAGACCACTCGCTTGGTGAAAGTTTTATGGAGGAACCACCAATTAGAAGAATCTACATGGGAGCTTGAGGATATGATGAGAGAGTGGTATCCTCATCTGTTTGTTACAAGTGACGAATTTTGAGGGTGAAATTCATTTTAAGGGGGGTAGAATGTAACACCCAAGACTTTTATGAGAAATATTTTGTTTTTAAATCATCAAAGGAATCTTTCACTACCCACAACACTAGCTTGGCTTGCTTTACATGCAATCACGACCTTCCTTGGTAGCTTGCGTCGAACGCAATACCGAGTTTCACTAAACAACTATATGCTATTAAAATATTATTAAAACTAGCCGTTATGAATAGTAATAACCACTTTTTTAAATTTTTTAAATTTTATTTTTCAAAATGGACTTCATTTTTGGATTCGGAATATCGAAATTATCCTAGGGTGAAATTTTGGTATTTTTCCAGAAACATTCAATTTTTTATGAATAGTGAAAACACTAGGTTACTATTCAAAAACCGACTTTTTATTTAAATAATTATTTATTTTATTTAAATTTATTTTAGGTCAAAATTGATATATAATACCTATATAAGTTTAATGTAATTCATTGGAGTAATTTTATAAAAAATTTATTGATCTTTTCATTGTCTTTTACCCACCTCCTAGGAGAATTTGCAAATTTACATAAAACTTAATTTTACCACTTCTGAGAGTGGAATTTCAAAAATCCGAGAGACAAAGATGATGTAAGTAAGTGAAATGTGGTTCAATGAGATGAAAATAATTTTTGGTGAATAATAACTTTTTTACTTTTATTTACCACGGTTAAAAGTATATAGGGTAATTAAGAGTAAAAATGGTATTATTACTACCCTAAAACATGTCCTAATTCGATTGGATAAGTGTAATTCGACCAAAAACAACCTTAGGAATAAACTATGACCATTTAGGCCCACTTGGATTAGATTAGGATATTTATTATTAATTTATTTAAAGAAGGGTTAAAATAGTTAAAATCAACGTTTAATAGGTAAATAATTTTTAATATAGGGTTATACATGAGATAAATTAGACTATAAATTTTCATTAGAAATATAAAAAGATTTCCTACATAATGGTATTTTATTTGTAATTTTTAGACATTAAATAAGTTAATTTATTTATGACACAAAGATGATGCAGTAATTATCTTATTAATGAAATATTGACATAATTGATGTTATAAATACCCAAATAAATGTAATTTGAGATTTTTTATGAATTAAACTAATTTAATAGGTTAATATGACATGTTATTATTGACTTAATTAACTTTTTTAGAATTAATTATTCTGCTATGATTTTCACAAAAATCAATTACTAAATAGTTTCAAAATTGACATAAAATAGTTTTTAAAACAAATATTATATTATTAATTGTTATTTTATTCCTAAAAATCTAAGGTTTGGAAAAATGACTTATATATGGTTATATATATTAATAATAAACAACTTGGGGTTCGTTTGGCTTGTTATAGTAGGTTTATTAACCTTATAGTGTAAGAACACAAAAAGACACGGTAAAAGTAAAATTATCTAACTTAAAGTTAAATCTAAATGATAAGGTAAAAATAGTGAACTAAACCTGTCCAAATTCTATTGTATGAGAGGATTTAGACCCATACCCACCTTAGATTCGAAATAAATCAATTTTGAGCTATTTAAAACCGAATATGGCTTCATAATAAAATAATATTTTTAGTTTTTCCAAAGGAGCTCCTCTCCTCCCTTATAAAAGGGCACCTCCTCCCTCTCTTCCTCACACCACTTTGAGCCTTCATGCTCGGAAAAACCCTGCCAATTTCTACTCTCCACTTCCTTAGAAACATCCTAGAGGTCCTAGTCTTCCTCAAAGACCAATTTTAGTGCCCTAAAAGGAGGTCTCAAAGAAGCACTTCAAAGAAGAGGTAATGTCCGTTACCGATTCTTTCAAATTTATTTCTTCTTCCACTTATTCTTATTTAGTTGTTTCATTATGAATTAATAACATCAGTATCACTCATATACTGATATGTTATTATAATTATGAGACAACCATATTTCACCATCTATCCATCCTACGGAAAACGAAATCACCGCGCGTGCGTACGTACGGAATTCCATCTCCACGCCGTGGTGTAATCTATTTTCCACCACCACCTTACTTGGATGGGTATAATGGTGTAAATAATGAATATATATGATTATTTTAAAGTTATATTGACTCTGAAATATTATATATACACTCTAATACAATTCCACGACCATGAGAACGATATCATCGCTCGTGCGTACGTATGGAATACCATCTCCACGATGTGATGCGACTCGTTCTACGTGATTTTCATTGCATAATGATTACATAAATGAATTGAGTGAATAAATATGATATAGTTTACACTAATAACATTCTGGAAATGAGGTATCTATAACAAAAAAATAAGAATAAGAATTTATTCGACAAAACACGCATAAGAACAAAAAGTAATAAACACCCGAATAACAAGTAGCAATGAAATATTACTAATAATAAGCTAAGAATATGACCATATATGATATCATATCAATGCGTATGATTCTGGAATAAGTCAATGAAATTATTTAAATCATTATACATGAGGTTTGGACACTTACGAAGCAAATCAGACCTAAGGTAAGGGAAATATCACAATCTCATTTTTATCCGAGATTGTTTATACTTTGGAATTTACTGGGGTGTATATTATCATCCACATCCATGTTTCCTAAATATTTAATATTATTTAAATCCACCTAAAATTTTTTAAATCCAATTTTACCCTTTGGTGAGTTTTCAGTAAAAGATATGAAAGGAATCTTTTTTCATTTTTCATATGAGGTACTTTTTGACTTTTCTGACAAAAGTATGAGAAGAATGTTTTTTTAACTTATATGGAATGAATGGATTTTTAAAACATTATTTCCATGAATATTACTTTACAAGTTTTCAAGTTTATTTTTAGTCAACTTCTTTTAGTTTAGAATTGTATGACATGTTAAGAAAGGAAAAGTGTTTTTGAAGTAGAAATGATATTTTCCTCAAGAATGGATTTCAAGTGTTTTATCAATATTATTTTCCATCTAAGATAATAAAGGGTTATATTTATGTACCTATTATTACATTGATTTGATTATGTTGTGATGGAATTATTTTTATGAATTCCTTTATCTTATATTAATTGTTTTATGATGTCATGATGTTTAAGAATCCCATTTTTATTACATGGGTTACGCTATGATGTATGGTTTATGATTTTGTGGCACACATAATAATGGTATAATTATGAGATGGGTGGGACCTATATATCTCTCCAATGAATTGGGTAAAGATTTTATATCTCATGAGATAGACATGACTGGAACAGCAGGTTCAACCGGTTCAGTGAAACAGGACTGAAACGAGGAGTGAACTCGGTTCAGAAATGGACTTTGTCCACTAAGATAGTATTGGCAATGAGTCTTGACTAATAAGAAATGATTCTCTATGATTATGTGTATATGAGACAAAACTTCATGTTTTATGTTATGATTATTGTGATTACATTTCACTGCCATGATTTATCCCATGTTATGAAATTATGATCTCTTTTGCAGGGTAAGATTTCCAAAATGTTATGTTCTTATGAATATGATGTGATTGATATTTCTTTTGTTTACCCTTAATGAGAATTTGAGCTCACCCTTTTGTATGTATATTTTCCCTAGGTCAGGAAGAAGGTTATTAAGTAATATATTCCAAAAGAGACTATAGATATGATGAAATAAATGGGAGACAGTGTAGACGCTTTATGAACTAGTTGTTTATGTTTCCCAGTTTCTAAAGAAACTATACCTATATGTTCCTTTCATGGTTTTTTTATATGTTGTAATAAGTGTACATCAATTTTGAAGTACTAACAATGTATGCAAAGTATGGATCGTTATAAAATACACTACCTGTTTATGAATTAAGGGAAAAAATTCCATGTACATGGGATATATGGAGTGTACACTAGCTGACCGTGCGTTAGGTCGACCCAGTTAATATGTGGTGTAAGAAATTAAATACACCACCTTTAATCAAAGCACATTGTTTGAATTAATTCCAAATTAACTTCGGGTGAATTGAACACTAGTACCTGACATGTAACTCTTGTTATACATCTTGTACTCCTATGTTATCTGACCAGAATCCTCGAAACCTCTTAACGAGATCTTCAATTATATTTTTTTCATAAAATTAATCACTTTTATTAGATATATGAGAAATAAAAGTGGACTAAGTTGATTTAAAAATTCAGATTAAAATAATTATTAAACTTTAATTGAAAACTAAATGAGAAATGCGTAAATAAAGAAATGATTTTTAAATAATTATACATAATTATGTGACCCCTTTGATACCACTGGTAGGATTAGAGTATAGTGGAAGTGTGTGATGGGTCATGCCCAACTTTTCATTTTGTCATGATTGATAATCAATCCAAGATTTACATGATGATGAATACTATAATCAATGAAACTAAATAAAATAAAATAGAAAATAGATAGAATGTGAGAACCAAATATAGGATCGTCACATATTATTTATAATGAATTTATTCAATTAAATAATAAACTTGAGTGAATTATTTCTTCTTTGATGGATCATAGAACATATCTACATTTTACCATCACTGTGTTGTAGGAATCAAGAGTATATTCCATCTAGCTGTGATCCATATGTATTCCTGAAATCTCCAAATGTCACTGTAGGAATCTATGCTTGCAACCACGATAGATCCAATCACTTGCATCGTCTGCCTTTGATCTCCCTGAGAATCACTTCCAAATCATTCTCCTTGATCTCTCTAGAATTGAGAGTTAGAGGTGGGGGAATATCTCTCTCAATTCTTGAGAGCATTCTTGGAGAGAGGTATTTGTAGGGCTTGATAGGATTCTCTCCTATTGTCATTACGCACAACACAAAACGAATGGGTTGTATTGTAAAAGTAATTCAATTGGGTATATGTACTAATAGGGTTTAGAAAAAAATATTTTCACAAGTTCCCTTTAACATTTATTTAATCCCTTGTAAAACCAAATGTCTAAAATAATAATAATAATAATAATTCCTCAACACACGCTTAACTTGAGAATTAAATTAAATATTATTTAGTCAAATAATATTTAATATATATAATTTATAACTAGACCTAAATAATCAGTTATCCATTAATTTATAATATTTATCAATCCTTGAATAAGGACTATTTAATAAATAAATAAATATCACTACATTATTCACTGAAAAATAAATAAATATTATATTCACAAAATATGAAATAAATATTTATTCAATATTCTTATCACATTATAATTTCACGAATAAGTGGTGAAAAAATTTATTCAATAAAAAAACAACAATAATTATTAAACCGTATGTGGGAATAATATATATTCAGAAAGTTAGATAAAAAATAATAATATATTATTTAACTGATATTCTAGATACAATTTGTTTATGACCATATGGGCCACATTCTCAGTGGAATTTGGATAAGTAGCCTAACATACAAGGTTTGTGTCTAGAAACACACCATGTCTCCCCTAGAGAAAGAGGTTAATGCCATAATGAAATGCCTCATACAAATTCTTAAAGTGTAATATAATCCCTTTATAATGATATCTCTAATAAAAAAAGTTTCATGTTGGTGCCATCAACCTATGTGCGAGATGTCTATTTTATTGAATTTCTGAAAATCGATCTTTCCCATAGAACACCATGTACATGGATTTATTAGGATATATCATTTCCATCAAATTTATTGGGATATAAACTTATAATAAAGAACAGAAGGGAAAAAATCCTTTCTCATATTATTTATTAATGCAATATTACTCGTGACACACCCTACATAACCTATCTATCTATGAAAATATATCATCCTATTTTTCATTAATATATAAAAGTACATGAGTCTTAATAATCATTAATAATAATCTTAATGTATAAGGACTAATACACACATATTCAAATAGGAACATCCAATGAAACATATAAATGTGTCATTCCTACTGGCGGGTCTCGTTCTCGTAATATCTTACTCTCGATATTACCTTGGGTGTGCACCATTATAAGGTTCATCAAAGTTCTATGAGTCTCCACACCTAATATCCTATAAAATATATGTCCCTCAAATAATATCATCTGGATATATAACATATATTTTAGAATTTTTTCGTAACCCTTCTAGGTTCTCATCAAAGTGGGAAACTGCTATGACCTTTTAGGGTGAAATATTCTCTTATGACATTATCACATACCATGTTATGTATAAGAAAAATCATGATGTGATAAAGAGATTATTAATATTTAAAACTATGAAAAAAATGTTATCATAAAGTACATATAAGTTGGTTCTTGGGAACAAACTCCAACAGTATCCTCTTGTGTTGTTACTATTTATCCCCTTTCCATTTATTTTCTACTTTGTTTGTGTTTTCTACATACTGTTAAGTATTTTTGATCTCCTTATTGATGGGTAAAAATAATTCAACTAAAGGTTATATTATAGAATAGTTACTATGAACTTATAGAGTAATTATTCAATAAATTTCATTATTTAATTTTAATTATGATGAATCATGGGATAATGGAGTTAAGTGGTTGGAGACAATGGCTTCATACTATCATTTATTTTTCTTATTCCTTTGGTACCAATACTTTTTATCCCTATATTCATTAAATATTCTATATTATGGCATGGAAATTAAGTTGAAATGTTTAATAGTCACTGAAGAATGCCAAGAATGTTAGTGACGGTATGTTCACAATAGAGGACTACCATTGCTCAATAACCAAGGTAGAGATGAGTAGGTAGTTCACTTTGAGAGGTTTATTGAGTATACTATTTTTTCAAAACAAAAACACAATGAATGATGATTATACATACGATGGATCATGATCTTTGAATGGAATAAAATAAAAATTAACCGGATGATGAAGGAATTCATAGAAACTCATCCGAGGGATACTTTTTTATCCATCACATAATTTTGTTATCACATCATTTTTCTCATCACTAATTTCATGTTTTAATTTTAATTAATTTATATAACCACTACATTTAAAATTTAATTTTTTATCACCATTTCATTTATCTTTAAACATAAACATCTAAAAATAAAAATAAAATAAAATCCAATATTAAAAATTAGAATCATAAACAAAAATTGTTATTATTACGTACACTAAATAAAGTGGGACTCGCTAAGAGACAACCTAGATATGAACACCATTCCACACCCTTTAGAAATTTAAATTTACTATTTGGAGAGGGTTTTAATAACCCACTATCAATACTCATTGACTATATATTCCCAAGTATTGTATATAATAATATGATATATATACCCATTGGCTATATATACATATACATATAACCTCAAATAATTCCATTGACTACTAATCTCAACCACATATTTTCCTTTTAAATGTATATCATATGTTTAATATTTTTATTCTTTATATAGTTACATTTGGTGGTATTATTTTCTTGGAGTACCATGTAAAATTATATTTCATGATTTCATATTTGTATTTACTTGTAATTATTTCAATCTATAAATTTTAATAATTATGTTTCAAATAAGTTTCTTGCAATTTATTTTAATATTTATTTTATTTAAATATTTAATATTTCACTTTAATGAAATAAATCATAATTTATTTTGATTTACCTTGTTTATGATACAATTTATTAAAATTTAACAAACATAGAAATTTTAGAGGGAAAATTTATAATAAATTATCGAGTATTTTATAGTCCTCCCATTTTAAAAATATTGCACTAAAAATTAGATTACTCATATAAGAATAGATAAGGGTAATTTTGTTTATTACTTTTCAAGTTTTCATGTTACTTCCTAAAAGTTATGAATTCTATAAAGAACTTTAACTAGGTGAGTTTTTGTGTTTCATAGTAATTTATATCTATGATATAAGATATCAATCACTTACTTCTTATAAGAGAGTTCATTCTCCATTTTTTGAAACATAGTGATTTAATACATGTGATGGATCTAGAATATAATTCCTCAGAAGTAATACAAGGAACATGTTTCCACTTGTAATAGCTTTGGTGGAAGATCTAGTTAATAAGTTATAGTTCCTATGTGAATAATCTCAAAATGTATGATGTATATAGGGTTTCACATTCAATTATTCTTGAATCCCACGAAGCTCTTCCAAGGTGATATTTAAAGTAATACATTTTATCTAAAATCATGTTAAATATCTCACCAACGATTATCATTATAAATTTTTTATATTTTTTTGTTGTTGCTATATTATGTCACATTTTGGTTTGGATTTTATTTTTATTTTTCTGGGTAAATTTTTGTCCCCAAAACTTTTTCTCTCAAAATTTATCCTAGTATGCCATAGTTATACATCTATTCCCATAAATGGTCCCATATGGTTCCATTTTAATGCTTAATTTGAAAATTTTATTGTATGATATCTCTACCAATGGAAAACATTAATACCAAACTAATTTAAAATCCATTTTGGAATATCTAATAATTTATTCTAATATCTAAGTGGTCCTTTAAAATTTACCATCAATTTATTGATGATAAATTGAAAAAAAGTTAAATTCTATATTTTATTTTTCTTGAAATATTATATATAATTTTGAGGATTTTTTTTTGAAAATATACAACTAAAAGTGTTATTACATTTATCTTGATCCAGTTCATTATAAAAAACTTGGAATGTTTATTGAGTAAAAAATCTATTGAATAGTGAATATGTATCCAAATTTGTAAATCAACCTACCTCAAACCAAATATAATTTCTTATTTTAGATATCTTGGGAAGATCTGTAATGAAATCTATGGTTATTTTCTACTATTTTTATATGGTTATGTGTAAAGGTTGATTAATCCCATTTTATTTAATATATCAAACTATAACTTGTTTCAAAACAAAGAATCATTTTTTATAATTTACAATATATCTCTTCATATTTTTACACTAAAATTTATCTTGGATATTTCTATAAATTTTTGTACATTCTAATTGAATAGAGAAATATGATCTATTTTAATAATCCAACAACTAATTCTTTAATTCTGGAATTTATGGGAAACATATTCATATTCCAAAACTTATATCTCTATCTTTGTCAAGATTAAAATCCACAAACATTCCCACTTTTTTTTAATTCCATACCATCCATATGTGCCACTTTTATCTCTACTTGGATAGATGCTTGAGTAATGATATAGGTAAGGAAATAATCTATCACTTCTTATATGATTCACGTATAATCCTTTTAATATCCATAATATCGAGTCTTTTTCAATACTCGTCAATGTTAAATTTCTATTATACTTTCTACTAAGAGAATCAAGAACCTTTTTTCCATTCATAGTATGGTAATATACAAATAAGTGTAATCCTCAATAAATTATATCCATAAGCTTTGGTACATGTTCATATACTTTTATATAAATATGTTCTTTCATAATTTTTTATTTGTATGCACATCGTATATATTTAAACATTTGTTGATATAGTTGAAAATGTTAAATTTATAGAGTTTATTACTATGTCATGACTTCAAGGTGCTTAGTTTTTAATCAATAAATGACTTGAAATTGAGGTTTTTTTATGAAATTTGATTTCTAAATGGGTGGTTTATTGATGAAAATAATGTTCTTTATCTAATGTTTTGGAATCACTACTTTATTAGAGAATTATTTTTGGCACAGAACAACCATAAGAGTTAGAGATATATATTCTCTTAAGGAATCTTGTATTAAAAATAACAATTTTTGGTGAAATTTATATAGTATTTTGATTTTGAGATATCATATTCCTTTGGAAAAAGAGAATAAGTTTTAGATTATTTGAGTAATATGTATTAGTAAGAGATTATTAACATATATTGGGATGAGTAAAAATCCCTGGGGATAGTGATCTTATTTAAATTGGGATATTGTAAAGGTCAATGAGAGAGGATTTTTATTCTAGTTTAAAATGATCTATAAACTTGTTCCATGAGTTTGGAATGCTCAATTTTCCATCCCTGAGTGAATGTTTTTATATTATCTCATTATCCAAGGAGAGACACTAGATAATTAGTATAAAGGTAGGGATAAGAATATTTTATTTTAGGGGAATGTAATTATTTCTTATGTTTTGATGAAGGATGTAGAGTGGGAGATTAAATATTCTCATTTGGCTATCCAATCTAGTGTATGAAATATGTATAAGGATATCAGGTTGTAGTTTTGGTGGCCACCGATGAAGTGTGATTTGGTTGAGTTTATAGTTCAATTCCTCACCAGTCAGAGAGTGGAGGAATAATATTGTTATAATGACCTTGACCGTGGTCATTAAATTTTTAAAATAAAATATTAAAATTAAGTTACATGTGAATATGAAATTTTATATTTATATAGGGGCCATTTTACATATTGGAATTCAGTCTTTGAATTTGAGGACTCAGGATGACATTATTAGTGTTTATAGGTTTGGTTTGAGGCATTAGAGTTGGTAAAAAGAATTATTATTGGTTGATGTAGGTGACACCAGTTGTATTAATATTTTATAAGGAACCACATAATATATAGGGGTATACCAATTACCCATTGTAGAGAACAATGACCATGGGAAATTAGGGGTTCCATCGAGTACCTGATATGCATGTATATGTATTTTTAATAAATTTATCCCTGAAGAAAATAATTAAATTTTATTACCTTAATATTAAACACCAAATTGAGGGAATCATTCCTCACACCCTCTCATCTACTTAAACTATACCATTAGCATCCCCTTCCCCTTTTCGTTAATCCTCCTTTTAGTCCTTGATTTGGGAATTATATAAGAGAATTCTGACATGACTAAGGATATGTAATCCCTCCTTACTTCTTCTCTATTCCCTCTTACCTATATTCATATTCCTCTTCCTATAAGTGGATTATTTTATTAGGAATTTCACCAAATTTTCATTTAAATCCATTTTCATTTTTTGATTATACCTTGTTTGGGTTAGAGAAGGCCTAAGTGGGTGATTCTATACCTTTATTCACTTTCCCAATGATATTTTCTTATGTATCAATTTCATTAGTGATTTATAGATTTGGTAATTGGATTTCTCTCTTTAAAGGTCTAATTTAATAGAATATTTATTCTGATTGGTGACTAGTATACTTATTTAGTTATTCTTCCTTGGTTTCTATTAGGTTTTTATTGGGTTTCTATATGGGGATTTTGGTTACATTTACGATTGGTTAAAAAAAATAATAGAATAATATTTTCTGTTTTTAGGGACTATTACAATACCTATGGAGAAAACATAAATATTCATCAAGGAAATCACATTGGTTGGTTGTTTAGACCTATATGAAATTCTTAAAGTCCTACTTTAGATTCATATTCTACCACATTTTTTAAAACAATATATCAAAACATTGTTGATTTATAAATATATAAGTCAATAATTTTCAATAAACACATTGATTTTAAATTCAAATTATTTGTTTCTATGAGGAAGAATCCTTCACTACTTGTAATAAATTTAAAAACTACTTATTTAGTTTTAATTTATAATATAAAATTATTCGTGATAAATTGATGAATTTTAATAAAAAAATTTAATAATATTTGTAACTTTTTTAATGTTATATTATTTATATAAGGTTTATCCTTGTACACATTATTGGTGTCTATAATTTATTCCCTTCACTTACCTTTGTGTTTTAACCTAAAATATAATATAGATAACATTTTTCATAATTAAATTGATTATTTGTTACAGAATAATTAAGGGTGAATTTGATCTAATCAGAACTAGCAATGTGACTATCTAATACGTTGACACTAAATTCTTTATATGAAGTTTTAACACTTATAAACCTCTAATTGAATTTGTGAAAAATATTTATGGGGTTTTAATTGTAAAAAGATTCTCTAACCTATATTTTTGAAAAATAATTATAAGTATATTAGAAATATATATATAATTTTAATGTTTTCCTTTTTTAACTCTTGTATACCCATAATTATTATGGTAATAACCTCCTTCACAGAGTAAGTTGAGAAACATGAGTGGTGTGATTAAATTAAAATAGAAGTATAACCAAAATATATTGATGAATTCAAGGTTTAATTTTTTTAAATATGTTTATGTGGAAGTCATTGTGTGATAACGATTGGGTGATAGAGGAAGAGCCCAATTAATAAAGGTGGATATTGAGATTTTTCTATTGTAATGACTGCAATGGATCATATGATGCTATCTATTTATTTTCACAATGCTTACATATTCATGTGAGTAAACCATGCATGTGATTATTGGTGTTCTAGACTACAACGAACAAATTAAAAGTGTCATGGTTTATAAGAGAACTATCTACAACACAACATTTTTATAATGTTTGAGTGATACAATCCAATATGGATGCTAGAGGAGTTGAGATAATCTGGCTGTGATTATTGATAAAACATATCTTTTCCATTAAAGTACAAGGATGAATGAAATATTTAGAATCCATCCATGGAATATAATTCTAAAAGGATGCTAATGATTTCAGACTACTAAGGTGAAGATGGAGTGTATGAGGTAGTATAATTTCATTGAAGCACTCATAGTTGAGTATTTATACACTATAAGAATTTGTAAATAATATTGATGAGGTTTTAGAATATTATATGTTTTTTTAATTTAATTAAATTGGTTGGAGATTTGTTTTTGATTTTAAATTTCCAAATGCGATTTAAAGAAGTTATTAGGTGATTTGAATAATTTTGGATTTATGATTGGAAGCCCAAATTTTTTTCCAAGACATATCGTGGATTTTTTTCCTTGGAATGAGCTAGTTTAAACATAGAAATGAATATGGGCTATGTATTCTGTGTTTCTTATATAAGTATGTGTTTTTGTATTTATAGTAGTAAGAAATCTAGAAAAGGAAATAACTCACTGCATACATAATATTTTCTCATACGATACATAAGTTTTTTTGTTGGAGTTCTTACTAAAATATGGAAAAATAATTGGATATGTAATATATTCTCTTGATGTATTATTTAGAAAAGTCTCTAAGGACAAAGTGATACATAATATTTTGGATGTTGTGTAAGTTTTTTTCGAGCTTAGGTAGAAATATTATAACAAAAAAACTTACATACCTGTGTAAAATGTTTAAAAGGAATGTGTAAGATATTTGGTTAAGGTTTATGTATAAATGTGACAATGTATAAAAACTTACAAAATTATTCATAAATCTCTAATATTGGATGTCATGTTTATGATTTGTATGATATTATATATCTTATGTATGGTTTTTTTATTTGAAAAAATATTATATTCCAAGATTTTATAAACCAAATAATATTGAAGTAATTCTTTAATGTATAAAACATCATAGAAAACCAAAGATTTATTATGATTAATGATGAGAATAAGGTGATCTTGTATTTTCACCATGATGAAGAAGTGAACACCATAATGGAATTCATGCATTCGAACATGGATTAAAATATTTTATGATTTAATGGGTAAGAATAGTTTTCAATATATATAGATATCCCTCAGATTATTAAAATATAGAGTTATAGGGATTATTTTGAATGAGAATAAAATTTATAGATATGTTTGACCAATTTTAATGAGGATATCATGATACTAATAATCATGTAATATTTATATATTTTAATATGGAAAATATATCATCCTAATTTTGTGCAAGTACTAAAAATATAGTAGAATAAGGAGACATTATTCTATTACAGGGAATTTGATACTATATTCATTGAGAAAACACTATATATATAGAAGAGATACGTATTTAGTCATATTTAGGAGTGAGGAACCTATATGTTAAGGGATAATAAAGAGACGAAGGAGAGGTAAGAAATAAGATATTTTCTATGATATCCTAATATTATAGAATAAAATTGATAAAAAGAATAATAATTCTAGTACTGCTAGTGTTGTGTCAAGGCACTTAAATAGGTGGGAATAAATAACTAAGTACTACCCTACGATACCACTATATCATAAAATACAGTAAAGAAGATAAATAAGGAATAAATAATAATAAAATGATTTAGAAAATACTGATATATAATGTTGTAATTCAAATGATGTATTGAGACTTTTATAATGAAGAGCTAGTTGGTTTTAATGATCATAAGATATTCAAAAGTTAAAGAAGACTCATGATCTATACTATATATAAGATCACACTTCTTGGTTATTTTCAAATAAATATATTTATAGGGACTAGAATATTATCGTATGGATTTTGAGGAATCTAATTGAGAAATAAGATAAGATCAGTTGACAAAACAAAATCCTGAAGAAGTTTAGTGATCTTGTTCAATAGTGTAATGAAATGTTATAAATTGGTGAGATCCAGAATAAAAAAAATTATAGATTATAGTAGGATTTTAGAGAGATTAACTTTGGGGTATTAGTCGATTTTCACCCTTTGGTAAAAGATCATACCATCCTTGTCATACCACTTTTGATATTAATGGAAATATGTGTCTCAGACATGACCCAAACAAAAAAGGAATAAATAACCCCCATTGAGGGAAAACCTTATAAAAATATAATGTGATGATCTTTAATTAACATTATGGGTTACAAGTGGTATTTTATATTGGGTATTAAATATTTCAATGCACTTATATCTTAATATGAAACAAGGGTTATAATGTTGGGAGGGGGCTTTGAATGGTAAAAGTTTAAGTACAAAATAATTTCATAACACAAGTCACCATGATTCACCCACTTATTATGTGACTGCACAGATGACTAAGAATCACAATTTCTATTAGATATAATCAAGTTTCCTACGATTGTATCTATATTATTCATATTTGTTTCTATAAAAGATATATAAAGTATAGATTTTAAGATAATTTAAAACTACCTCGGATAGAAAATTTAGTTATCATTTTTATGAGTAAAAATGTGGAGGTTTGGGCCAAAACACTAAAAATATAAGTAAAATAGAGGTTAAACAGTTTATAATCATTTCAAAAAGTATCCAACACTAATTTTTGGATATCAAAGTGGAATTTTTTTAATCATATTGGTTGATAATGATCCTTTTATAATATAAAATTCTATCTATGAAGAGTGAGTTTTTAGTGAATCACTCAATGGTTTTTATTCTGGTATTATTGATTATTTTAAATGTTTTAATATTTAGGTTATAATTATATATTAGAGTTTGTAAAGGGTCTACTAGATAAAAAAACTCAGCTCGAGTTGGAAGATGGTGCAATGGAAGTATCATTTTACACAATGTTACAAATGCGTAATGCTCTCACTAAAACTTTTGATGCCAGGGAATAATAATTATTACTATATAATGAAAAATGTTTTGTCTTTAAATAATAATGAAAAACGATGTTTTTTGGTTAGTGTTTTTAATAATATTGTTGATAAATTGTTTCATGTATAGAATGAATCCATCAGTTTCATAAATGCTTAGTTTGAATTCAAAACTACAAGGGTAAAAGTTTTTGAAAAATTATTTACAAGAAATAAATAAATTACATAATGAATAGCCAAAGATGTTGGAGGAATGAGTGTGTATATAGGGTGAAATCACGAAAATACCATAAAAATAGTTGAATTTTGAGATATCTAGAGTTAACTGTTCATTTGAGAAATCTGTAAATCACCGAAGTAGAATCTTTAAAACAAGTTGATAAGATCATTTCCAACAAGAATACTTTTGATAAGAGTCTTATATATAAAAATACATATATATGTGGAAAAAATATGTTGAGATCATCTAGGTATCAATCTAACACAATCTCATAGAAAAATGTGACCCATGTTCAAGAAACCTTTTAATATATTAACACTCTTTTAATAATTGATGTAGGGTTTTAATCTAATTACATATAAATATGGATTTATATAAAGGATAAGAAATCCACTAGTACATCTATGGTGAATGAAAGCATGTGTAAGAAAAGAAAATCACAACCAAGAACTTAAAAGATTGGTGTTTATAGACAAAAACACAAAGTAATAAAATCTAGAAAAACTAAAATAAAAAATATCAATATTTATTGGCTATTGCTGGTGCAGTTGGAGGTTTTGGAACAATACAATTGAATGTCAGCATAATATTTCAATCTCTGGAGATTACAAAAGGCCTAAGTTAAAGGGGTGAAAAGATGCACAAAAAGAAATCCCATAGAATAGGAAAATGTGCTCACCAATTTTTTTAAAGAAATACATAGATTGAAGAAGTCCCGCATTGATAGGGATAAAATATTTAAAGATTAAAATCACATTGAAAGAAGAAAATATATTCACTAAAAAATTTAATGCATTGAAAAATTCCATGGGACTTCTAATAAAAGTATTCTCCCTGATGAAGAGTGATAAAATATAATAAAAAAGCAGGTCTCACAAGATATCAATGAATGAAAAACCAAAAATATGGTGACAAATGAATGAAAATGAGATAAGATTACATTAGGGTATAAATGGAAGAATAATATTTAATAATGTTTAAGAAATAATAATTCTATTAAGGATGATATATCGTGAAAGATATCCTTTTTGTGGAATAAAATTCCACATGATGGACCCTTACAGTCATGTCATGAACATTTATATCTATACTAAAGAAAGATTTTTTTCCACCACATGTCGCCTCCATATGCATCCACGTCACCCCATATTCTGTATCCATCAAAACAGACCCGAAAATACCTCCATCTATCTCACCCTGATCGGGATTTTCCTTAAATCCTTCCAATCACCGATTCTCTCTCTCCCCGCTCTAGGGTTTCCGTAACCCTCCCGAACTCCTCTCTCCCGCTCCCCCAATCCCCTCCCTAAACGCCCTCTCCATCCGCGACTCCACCTGCATGTGATCCACCTTTGGCTCATCCAGCTTCAGATCCTCCTCCTACATATCCTCCGCCATCGTCTCCCTCGACTTTGGGTCTTCAGCACACACCTTCTCTGCAAATTACGACTCTGCCATTGGCTCTTCCATGTCAGGTCCTCCGATCAACCTATGGTTCCCATGCCCTCGAGTACGCTGCGAATAAGCTTAGGTATAATCATCTATCATCCTCGAAGTCATGGTTTACCGGTTTTATATATTCAAACACCTCCTCCCTATTTAGATTGCAATTTCCACACATTTCACCTCCGACAACCTCCTCCCAATTTCAACTTTAGTGTTGATGTTTTCTACCTTTTGCTTTCGTGGTCGTCGAAGAAATATTAGTGACCTATGGTTCCCGCTGACTCTCCAAGTGGTCAACATCTACCACCAGGATTTCTTAAAGTATGACTTCCTCACACAATTTCTTCTTCCCTCCACTGCTTGCAATCTCAAATTGGTTTCCCTCACTCCAAAATTGCGATTGTATCCCTCAAGTTCTTGCATTTTCCCTCTGCACCATCTAGGGTTTCCACTACTTGCGTTCCCATATCGCCGCTCATGTTTTACCTCCACACCTACTGGGGTTTCCGCCGCTCGTGTTATCTCTCCACAGCTTTCATTTGCGCCTCCGTCTCATTCTAAGGCCTCCTCCTGCATCGCCTCCGTCCTCCATGCCTGCTCTGTTTGCTCCGCCGCATTCGCACCTTCAATGGATACAGACTCCACCATCGGCTGGTAATTTTAATTTCCTCTATTTATTGTAAACTTCCATTTACTCTTTTTTAACCTCGATTCACTACTAAACCACCTCAAGCATGATATTTTAGTTATTTCTAACTACAATAACCCTTAAATTTTTACTACTATTACCCCCAATCCCCGCAACTGGTAAAAAAATTTCTTCACCCACGACCTTCAATGCAGGTTGGTTTCCAAAGAATCAGATATACTGATATTGGGCAGGCTGTTTCTGACTGTAGAACATATGATGAGGTTTTTATAAATATGATTTTGTTCGTGGTTTGGTCTTTTCTGTGGAATGAAGAGTAATTAATGTTCGATCCCAAAACTATAATGTTATATCACTGTTGAGATTCAGATTTATTTATCTCACATCATTTTTTTGGTTAATGTAGAATGATGGTGGTACTGAATGATTTCCATCAAACTTCACTGATAAGAGCTGTGATTGAGGTAATTCCTACAACAATCAGAGCCCTGAATGATGTGGTAAACCTTGAACTTATCACATCCCATAATATCTAGACATACTTTTATCATGATGTTGTATATGCCACTGTTGGTCGTGGGTGACTCCCCTTATTAGGGAGGACATAATACTCTTGTCTACTATGTTGTAGTATCCAGGTTGTTGCTGACTGTATAACATATGATGAGGTATGTAGCGCTGGTCAATAAGAATTTGATCTTCCTGACTACATGATGCCTACAACACAGATTTAAGATGAAGAAATGGCCTCAAGGTTCTCCAACGCTTTGGATCAGGATTGGAGTTGATTGCACTGGACATGCACTATAAAATACCTCAGTGAACTCAGGTTAGGATCCCAGTTTTTTTCATTGTATATATGTTTCCATTCACTATTTTCATGTTTTGAACTTTCAATATACTGAATACACTATATGTGTGAACTCAATTTGGGAACCCTATTTTGGTCATTGTATATATGTTTCCTGTCACTATTGTCATGTTATGCACTTTCAATATTTCCAATACACTATATAAATGTTTTTAGTTAGTATGTTCTGTTCACTATTTGATCATAGTTGGAATGTTGTGTCCATTATTAGTATGTAGTGTTCAATATTAATATGTTACATTCATTGCAAATTGATTCCACTATATATGTGTTTTTATACCCCTTTGGAATATTGTATTCATTGTTAGGTTGTTCAATGTTAATATATTTTATTCACTGTTAGTTTTTTCAGCGTTGATATGTTGTAATCACTGTTATTTTGTATTCACTATTAGTTTTTTCACTGTATTCACTCTAAGTTTGTTCGTGGTTTGGTCTTTTTTTTGAATAGTTACTCTATAAGGTTTTATTCAAAAACTATAATGTTTTATGACAGTTGAGATTCACTGTTAGCAATCTCAAATAATTTGTGCGGTTACTGGAGAATGATGGAAGTACTGAATGATTTCCATCAAACAGAACTAATAAGAGATGTGATTGAGTTAAATCCTACACCAATCAGATCCATAAAAGTTGAGGTAAACCCTACACTGGTCAAAGCCCCAAATATTTATATATACTGTTATTATGTTGTTCTAGATTCCACTGCTGGTCATAGGTGTCTCCATTATTTGGGAGGACATAGTATGCTTTCCTACTAAGTTGCAGAAACTAGGATGTTGCTAACTATAGAATATATGTTAAGGTATGTAATGTTGTTCAAGATGAATTTGTTATTTCTGACTATATGGTGTGTGCTACACATATTAATGATGATGGTGAGACCTCACGGTTCTCCAATGCTTTAGATCAGGTTTGGAGTAGATTGCATTGGACATGCTTTATAAAATTCCTCAGTGAACTCAGGTTATGAACCAAGTTTTTGTCATTGTATATATGTTTCCATTCACAATTGTCATGTTGTGCACTTTTAATATTTCCAATACACTATATACATGTTTCCGGTTAGTATGTTATGTTCATTATTTGTTTATGGCTGGAATGTCGTGTTCACTATTTGTATGCAGTGCACATTTTCATGTATTTTTTACCAGCTCTAGAATGGTATTCTTTACTATAAATTAATGTAAAAAATTAAATGTCTTACATATTATTATGTTCTTCTTCCATAAGTTTAATATTTGGTTTCAATATGTGGCCTTTTTATATAACATTTCAATATCTGTACATTTACCTAGAATGCCTAACCATGCAAAATCATGTGGTTTCCAATTTGACTCTAGGAGGTGATACCAGTTTGATTGATCCATGCAGAGTTCATTTGATGGCTGCAAACTAATGATTTAGAAAAATATACAATGAAATATTCCATATCTTGACTTGCAGATTGAAGAATTCACCTTTGGGGATAAAGGCCCTTCAATTTCACCATTCCCTGTTATTTTTCTGGGTTTTTTGTATAGTGCTGCCATTATTGAAATAAAGTTGAAAACTGGAATATACACATGAAATTTTGTTTCATCTAGAGTTAAGACTTTCATTATTTACCTTAATTCATGCAAGATAATTGCAATATTCTCAATTTCTGTTGTAATTGCTAATATTCTCTGCTCATTCATCTTGAATTTTATCTAAGCAGACACCTGGAGGTCAACTGAGCTAGTTTCATCCTACCATATGGTATGCCAATTCCAATTTTTTATGCATTTAAGACACCTTTATTCTATATTTAATCTTAATTTGATAGTACAGACCGTAAAAAAGTGGTAGACAAAAACATTTTTCTGTTATCAAAGTGATCATGCCAATGATGGCTATTCCAGTTTGGTGACCAGAAAATGGTTGTTTTATGTGTACAAGGATCCTCTATGATGGGTAGTTTAGTTCAGGTATGTTAAATTTTATGAATGTTTTCACTCTCGTATTTAGATAATTATTAATTTTTTGGGTTCATATTGGAATGGCTGAAATAAGGTTAAATAAAACTGATTAATTATCCTTATCATGCAACATTATTAGAAATTGATATCATTCAACCTCACTAATTATTGGAAGAACACATTCTGGTTGTCTGTAACTAAATGTTAAACTTTTTGATTGATATCATTACTATATATTCATCTTTTGAAATTGATATCATTCAACTTTTTTATTGATATCATTACTATATATTCCTTATGAAGAAATCCTTTTATGAATTTTTAAGTTAACTGTATAATACTACAGTGACTAAATCATTGTATTCTCAAATTTTCAGTAATGGTTTAAGAGATCCTACTTTTATGTCACAAAGACGTGTAAAGCATTATGTTTTTGAAGGTAATATCACTAAATTTTTAATACTAACAGTCAATTTTTTTATTCCTTCCATTATTTTACCATTTTCATTTTATAACATATAGTTTACTGTATTTCATGGAATTAACTGTATACTAATATAGTGGCTGAATCACTATATACTAATACAGTGGGTGAATCATTGTCACAAAGACGTGTAAATCATTACTGTATACTAATTTTTTTTATTCCTTTTCAGTGGAATTAACTGTATTTTTTAAGGTAACATATAGTTTACTATATTTTACCATTATCATTTTGTATTCCTTCCACTGTGATACAGTGGCATTAATTGTATTTTAAGACATGTAAAGAATCAAGTTTATGTATTTAATATCACTAAACTTTTAATGCTTACTTTCAATTTCTTTATTCCTGCCATTATTTTTACATTTTAATTTTATAATATATAGTTTACTGTATTTTCAGGTATTTTTGGGCCATTGGTGCATGCCTTAATAATTGGTATGTTTGATATTTTCTTTTATAGTCATCGTGAATTGAGTGAATCTTTTATTTAGAGGGGATTCAAGTTAAAAAAACAGGTTATTGTGTCCCATGAAAAAGTTAAACTATTTATTGCTGGCTATGAGTTTTATACATCTAATTATCAATAATTCCCCAGGATGAGTTCCTTGTAGGTTAATTTTCTATATGTATTCATATAGTCATATATTATTCTACTCATTATATTTGTATTTCATTTATTATACCTGATTCCCAATTACTAAAAGCTCTGAAACTATAATTTGATGAATATTTCTTCACTTCAACTTTCATCAAGAATTATGTGAGGGATCAAATAGTTTTTTATGAATTGTTTCGATAATAGGTTTTGATTGAATGGATTTTTTTTAATTGACTTTCCTTGGGAGTAATATCATGGGTTGATTTTTCCACCCACAACTCATTTATTCGTTTCATTATTGTTTGGATATCATTGGAGTAATCATTGGGATGGCCCTCATAATTCTTGATCAAGATAATATTTGGATCAACAACATGAACCGTGAGGGAGAATAATTTAGTTCCTATAGGTTATCATATGGTTGTCAAAAACTAAAATTATTCTAGCATTCTGCTCTATTTTTTCATGTTTTTTTACGCTGTTTCTATCAATTCCTTTATTGGTTGTAGTGTGTCAATAATAATATATATTCAACTTAACTTGGATTTTTATCCAGCTATTTGGACTGGTGAAATTTTGGAGCAAATTCATTTTTTAGGAGTGAAGCCAAGGGCATAATCTTGCAGATGAAAGGCTGAGTCATGTAGACAAAAATCTGGACATGAAAAAAATTCGGGACAATCAATCCTGACACATTATTCATATATTTCATTTGGAATATTCTATTATTCTCATTACAGTGTTTCTGTTATTATGATCATTTCCTCATTGTCTTTGAAAAATATCTGAACGCATTAGATTGAATACATAATGCTTCAATTTCTTCTGTCTTGCACATATTTCTTCATTGTGGACTTTAATACTACCTAAAACATGTATTCTTTTCTCTTATTTCTCTTTTTGTGTTTTTTGAATTAATGATCACAATAACTATTTTCACCATTGTGTTAGGATGGACATAATATTAATCCAATTTCCAAGGAGTATCTCTCTAGGAGCAATGTTGATCACTGTGAAGTCTATTACTTCATATATAATATATCTCAATGGAAAAAATAAATTTTTATTCCTTTTTCAATAAAATTTCTCTTTATTACTGTTGTGATGTTCTCTTAAGAAACTTATACAACTATTCCAATATTCCTTCTTGGGTTCATGCTCATGATCCCCTTCATCTATTTCAATGCTTCCTGTGCCTCCAATTTTCTGTTCATCGTTGACCCAATGCTCCTCTTTCTACCACCACTCTCTCTATATCCAATCCATACCCCTCCCCCTCTCAAGTTCCATTTCTTTCTCATTCGGTTTTTGGTTACTATCTTCTACCTACAAAACACATTTTGCTTGAAAAGTTTTTTAGACTGTATTAATGGTAACCTTGCATTTACAATGTCTTAACCCCGACACACCACAAAACCACCTCGGTCTTGTGATTTCTGTTCCCTCTAGATATAGTAACCCCTAAACAAATCATTTTTCTATATAATTATGTTCTTCTATAACAATTGAATGGCTTTGGCATTGAATCCTTGTATTTTTGTTAATATATTCTACAATTTATTGATAAAGTATCATCTCTATGTGGTGTGGATTCTATTACTTCAACAATTGGTGTTTAATGATAAGTTTGTTGATGACATGGTATTTGTATTTTAGTAGGTGTCATACTCTACTTTCAAAAAAGTGAACTTTATTAGTGTTATATAACTCAACTTTTAACTGTTTTATCATTTTGTGAACGCGTTTGACAGTTATATTTGTATCAGGTTTTCCTTCAACTGAAATAAATTTTGAGTTTTGAGAACTTTATTCTTCCCTAAATAGGTTTCTCTATTTCCATTTTCATAGAACCTCTCATCATGCCTTGAGATGCCACGTTATCATGCAGAACATATGACCATCATATGGGAAGATTTAGCTTTGCAATTTAATATTAATTCTTTTAAATTCCCAGAAATTCTTTTACGTAAATACATAAAATCTAATACATATGCATCAAAAGTGCATTTAAAAACAGAAATTTAATTTATTTATAATGGAATTTTTTCCAGGTTGGTATTCTCATGTGTCTTTATAACATGTTAGAGACCAGTTTACTTCATGGAATGTAGATGACCTACTATAATTAAAGTAGATGTTTACATTTGTATGTATAAGTATTATAGTATGGTATACCAGGCTTCCACTTCGTAGGTTGTGGGGTAAAACACATGTCTGATCAACTCTATCATAAACCATTCCATCAGGGATATATGTGGAAAAAATTAAAACTTCTATTTTTAATGATTAGAAGATAAAATTTCCATGATTATCATGGGGTATATACTGTTGACATTATCTTCTTTTTTGGTTTGTAATTATTTCTTTTATGTTAACATTAATTTTTTTGATTCTGCAAATTTAGGTATTCTTATTTAAAACACTATTGTCTATAAAGAATTGTCTATTCCAAGATTTTGAAGATGGATATTTGTGTTGTGATAGAATTTATGGGTGACATCCTACAAAATCAACTTACTTTCAATGATTGATATAGTTCTACAAATACAAACATTAATACTTATGCTGTATATTTTGAATTTCAATTGTTCCTGTGAATGTTCTTTTTATTCATGTATTTCAGTTCTCTATGATGAAAATAATTCTTTATTTCTTATATATTCTCCTAGATTATTTCTAATGTATTTATCCAAATTGTTATCTACTATCATAATGATGTCTCTATATTTTGTCCAATTGTATTCCAATATTAAGTATCACTATATTTTGATTTCAATATATTTAATATTCATGTTCTTTATAAACTTTGAAATATATTTCTGTCCCCTTTAAAATAAGAATTGAACTGTATTGCCGTGCGAATACACAAGTGAGTACTATTTAATGAAAATGTAAGCTACATGAAGAAAAATGTGAATCAATACAAGAAATGGGAAGACATATTCGTTTTTTGGATGAAATCGTAGAAGGATAATTGGAGAATTTTTGAAAGAATGGTAACTTGGAGGATAATGAGAAGCTATAGGGATGTACAATCTTGTTGGATACACTCATAATATTTTCATTGATTAGCTACCATGATATAAGGAGTTGTTGAAAAATAATAGTAAATAAATAGTGCATCAGGTTATAATAATGGTTCTCTGAAAAGGAATAAATCACATAAGAATAAGGTTGAGCATGTTCTTAAGGAATACTTTAACATATAGAAATAACACATGGAAATATTTAAAAAGACAGGGAAAACAAAAAATAGATATTGTTACCTATAAGATGAGGTGAAAAAGACACTTATGTATAAGAGTAAAACTAAAAAATAATTCCATGATACCCATAAATACTAAACTCAAGAAAATCAGTGGAATAAAAAGCCTAGATAATTCTCTCTAAAATGAATTTGAGAATAACAGGATTGTTTTTTTGAGAAACAACTATTATCCAATTTATGATCACTGTGATTCTGATTAAAAACTTACCTTATTACCATATTTTTATTTATTTATTATTTCTTCTTGGAATTAAAGGTGAGGAATAAAAGGGAGAACTGGAAAAATGATGTGGTAATTTTATAACATGAGGTATAAGCCATTATGGATAATTTTTAATTTCTGTAATATTTCAAATTAGTACCATAAAGGTTGTGATTTGAGTTCACTTTAATTGAGATCAGCCATGTTGAATAGTTTTGGAAGTGCATCCATTAAAGGGGAGGTAAAAAGAAGAGAAATATATCAATGTTTTATTATTTAATGATACATAAAAAATTATAAAAAAACCCTTAAAACTAAATATGAGTTATAACAATCTAACCATTATAATTTTTAGTTTTAATTGAAAAAAATATGATGCATTAAGAGGGGGAGTTGTTAAAATGAAAGTTTCTTTAAAGGTGGATACATATGTCATGAACTTGAAAGTTATTTATGTGTTCATTGAGTTGAGTAAATGTGATAAAATTTATGGAGAAATCTATTTTATCAATCCATGGATAAAGAAATTAGCATTGGTGTCAAATATTGAGAAGTTTAATGGATAACCTTGTGCTCTTAACTGATTATTCTTCTTCTCAAAAATGATAATTTCGCACATAAACATTGAGTTAGTTAATTTATCACTCATTTCAAAGTGAATTATAATTCCATAGTTCTCTTGAGAAAATCAATAATTATACAAGGGGAGAATATGATATTTCAAGTCATGTTGTTTGTATTAAAAAAAGATAAGAAGGATTTCCATCAAACTTACACCTTTGTATTTATTATTAATTGAGTGGAGAATAAAATTGAATTTATAATTGATATGGTTATTAAAAAAAATCCCAAGAGGGATATTGAATAATCCAAATGTTTCTATGATGTATATGTTTCATTTTTTTTCAATATATTTATGTAAAATTCAATGTGTTATGAAGATTGGTTGATAGTGGAAGTTCCCAATTAATGAATGTGATGTTTGAGACGCTGTCATTATAGAGACCGTGAATCATCTAATGATGAATATTAGGTTATGGAGGAATATACTAATTAATTATGGTTAATATTAATAAAATTTCATTCTGAAGACTGGAATAGACCATACAATGTTGCTGCATAAAGTTCTTAGTGATAAAATATTCAATGGAGTATTCGATACATGTGCTGATTGATGTGATGGGTCATAAAGAATCAAATACATGTGTTATAATTGATGATATTATTGTCCAAAACACAACATATTTATGAATGTTTAGTGAATCACAAAAATATGGATGCTAGAGGAGCTGAGATAAGTATGTTGTGATTCCTGGTAGAATAGAGACTCTGAGCTAAATGGAATGGATAACTGAAGTATTAAGAATACATCCATAAATTATAATGTAAAAATGATAATAAAATTAATAGATAATATCATTTGGACAAATATTTGATAATTTTGAGTTTAATTTAGAACTTATTTTTCAGTCAAGTTTCATTAAAGCGCTCAAAATTGAGTATTTGTTTGATAAAAGACTTTCTGATTAATATTAAAGAGGTATGAGAATTTTATGATATTTTATAAAGTAATTTAATATTGTTTGAGATATTTTGGAATATATTCTAAATTTCTTAAGGATATTTTATGAATTTATGAGGTGATTTGATGAATTATGTATTTCTGAGTTAAATATCAGAATTTTTCTATGGCAAGTCATGCATACATTTTTCCTCAGAACATAATAATGGTAATGTATTAGGAGATTAATATATATGTATGTTTTTCATATGTTGAGGATTTTTAAATCTAGAAAAATAATTAAATCACTATATACATAACATTTTATCATAATATATTTACCTTTTTAGTTGGATTTCATACTGAAATATAACAAAGTCATTGGATATGTAATATATTGTATAGATGTAGAACTTGTCCAAGTCCCTAAGCACAAAGTGATACATAATATTTTTTTGTTTCATATATTATATTGGAGATTAGGTAGAAATATTAAAAAATAAAAAACCTCATGCCCATATATAAGATTTTTAAAAGGAGTGTATAAGATACTTGGTCATGGTTCATGTAAAAATGTGGCCAAGTGTAAAACCTTATGAAATGTTTAAGAAATATATCATCATTTATAACATTTTTTATGATGTCTAATATATTATATATATATTTTTTATGGTTTTATAGTTTTAAAAAAATTTCGATTCATAGATATTATAATGGATTTGTTCCTGAAGTTATTATACAATGTATGTAAATTAAAAATAAACCAAAGAGTTGGTTTGATTCATGTTATGAATAAGATGAACTGATATTTAAAATGTGAATAACTGCACACTGTAATGTTATTCACTCTTTCCAATATGAATTAAAATGTCGATGATTTTTTTGAAGAAAAATGGTATGATGTTTCTTGATATCACATAGAGTATTAGATGACGTAGTCCTATAGACCAGTTTTGATGAGAATAAAAGCTGGAGATATTGTTGACTAGTTTTAATGATGTGTTCATTCAGCCAAAAATCATGTAAGATTTCCATATTTGAATATTGAAAAGATATCATTATGATTTTTTTCAAGTATTAAATGATATAAAATAATTAGGACATATGATACTGCTATAAAGAATTTTATAGTTTTTTATTGAGGAAAAAAATCTATATCAATGAGAGAGGTATCCAATAACATTTTATAGAGAATAAATTTTTCATAAAGGGATAAGAATTAGAATAAGTAGATGAAGGCAAAAAGACTTAGTAAATGATATCCCAATATTTCAAAAGACAATCGAGAATCCAAATAAGAATACTAACACCAATACTCCATATCAAGGCACTTGAAGAAGTGAAAAGCATAAAACAAGTCCTACTCTATAACACTTCTATATCATATAGGACAATGATGAAAATAAAGAATGAAAAAATAGGAGGAATAAGAAGAGTTAAGGGAGAGACCACTATACACCGATGTTGTCAATATATTGTATCCAAACATATTTATTGAGGAGCTACATGAATTTGAAACAGATTTGTTGACAATGTAAAGGTCTCTCAAAGACATTACTACTACTCTTTAGTCTGTTTCATACCATATTTATAGATTTAGTTACCACATAAACAATCAGGTGATATTTTAACACACTTGGGGAGAAGGAAACAAGGTGTCTAATTTTCTCTATTCATAGTCCTCCCATAAAGGGACCTTTACTTCTTTTCCCATATTTGGTTTTATTACATAGATATGTGTGGACCTCCTTAAATTTTATTATCTTAGGTCTCACTACCTCATACCACCATGAATGTCTAGGATACATTCTTGACTTCCTATGGCTTCCCTCATGTTTTGTTTATTTTGGCTATTGTTCCTTTGGTGTTTGAATTTTCTTTAGAGTTTTATAATAAAATAATGTTTTTATTGTGTGATTTTCATGTATATTAACAAATTATCATTATTATTTCATATAATTTGGTTAAGGAATAGGATTATATAACTTGATACAGAAACATCCTATTGAATATTGGTGATCTTGTCCAATAGTGAAAGAAAATTAAGTAAAATAGTGGGATCTAGTATAAAAACACAATCAAGTGATCATAATAGGATTTTTTTGAGATGGACTTTATGGTGACGAATGATACCTACCCTTGGGTATTGGATGATACCTTCCCATTATACCACTTTTGATATTAGTGTTAATATATGTATTAGAGTTGACCTCAACATAATGAGGACATACTGACCCACACATAGGAAAAATCTTGAAAAGGTTCATGTGATGATGTTAACTTTATTTTATGAATTTCATAAGGTATTTTGTGCTTGGTATTGAATATTTATCCATATCTTAATTGTAAATAAGGTATTAAATATTTAAAACTTAATTTTAAGTGGTAAAAGTTTAAGTATAAAATAATTTGATAAAATTGTTCACCATGATTCACCCCCCACTTAGGTGACTGCATAAATCACTAGGCACCACATTTAGTATCATTTCTAACTAGTTTTACTTTGGTTAAATATATTTTAATATTTTTTATATTAGATAAATAATAAGTGGAAATTTGAAGATAATTCAAAAGTGACACTGATGGAAATTCCAGTTCTCATTCATGTGAGTAAAAATGTAGATGTTTTGGAAAAAACCCAAAAAATAGGAAAAAATGTGAGGCTAAGAAGTTGAGAAAGATTTCCAAAAGTTCAAAATATTTTCCACAAGTACTTGAAGGTAATCAAAGTAGAAAATATTTAGTTATCTCTATGATAACATTTGTATTTAGCGGCAGTTTTTTTGTTTAGTGGTGGTTTAAACCGCTGCGAAATCATTCTACGACGGTTTTGGAAAATTGCCGTTAATCGTGTGTTGGGAAATAATTAGCGGCGATTTAAACTACCGCTAAATCATTTTTCATTTTTTTAATTTTTTAAATTTTTTAATTAGCGGCGGTTTTTAGCGGCGATTTAAACCGTCTCTAAATCATTTTTAATTTTTTTTAATTTTGTTTAATATTTTTAATTTTTAATTTCTTTATTTTTTTTATTAGTAATTTATTTATTTATTTATTATTTATTTATTTATTATTTATTTATTTTGGTAATTTATTTATTTATTATTTATTTATTTTTGTTATTTATTTATTTATTGATTTTAATTATTTATTTATTTATTATTACCACGCACATGTCCATCCATCTTCATGCATAATTCTATGTCCATGCACATGCCCATGCAATATATATATATAAATTCTACATTGGGTGAGACTTAAACCACTTCCAAAGACATTACCACTCCAGCAGGCTCTTCATGTCGTCAATAAATCAAATTTAATATACTTATATATATACATATATTAATTGAAAAAACAAGTAATACATAAGAAATAGATACAAACTAAATAATTATTAATCAATAATTATTAATCAATAATCAATAATCAATAATTAATCATATATAATATATAATATATAATATATAATATATAACATATAAGATATAAAATGTAATATATAATACATAATACATAATACCTAATACATAATATATAATATCTAAAATCTAAAATCTAATATATAATATATAATGTATTATATATAATATATAATATATAGTATATAAAATATAAAATATATTGTATATTTTATATTACGTATTATATAATAGATAATATATAATACATAATATATAATCGATAATGTATAATCGATAATAGATAATAGATAATAGATAATATATAATATATAATAGATAATAGATAATAGATAATAGATAATAGATAATAGATAATAGATAATAGATAATAGATAATATATAATATATAATACATAATATATAATATATAATATATAATATATAATATATAATATATAATATATAACATAATATATATATAAGTAATGCATAAACAATAAATTAACTAAAAAATAATTTAATATGTAATAAATAAATAAAAAATAATAATAAATTAATAAATAATAGACAAACAAACAAATAAATAAATAATAAATAATAAATAATAAATAATAAATATTAAATATTAAATAATAAATAGTAAATAGTATATAATTAATAATTAATAATTAATAATTAATAATTAATAATAATTAATAATTGATCATTAAGAATTAATAATTAATAATTAATAATTTACATTTAGAAATTTATAAATAATTGATAAATTATTAATAAACAAATAATAAATAATTAATAAATATTAAATAATGAATAAATAAATAAAGAAATAATAAATGAATAATCAACTAATAAAAAATTAATATTTAGTAAATTAAAAATATATTAATAAATAATAAATAATAAATAATAAATAAGAAAGAATAAATAATAAATAAATAAATAAACACATAAATATATAGAAAAATAAATAAATAATAAATAATAAATAATAATAACTAATAATTCATAATTCATAATTATAAAATGAATAGTTCTTAATTAATAATTAATATTTTAATTTTAATATTTAATATTCAATATTTAATAAATAATATTTAATAAATAATTAATATTTTAATAATATTTAATTAATAAATAATCAATAAATAATCAATAATAAATAAATAAATAAATAAATAGATAAATAAATAATAAATAATTATTAATTAATAATTCATAATTATAAAATAAATAATTCTTAATTATTAATTAATATTTTAATTTTAATATTTAATATGCAGTATTCAATATTCAATATTTAATAAATAATTTAAAATTAATTAATTAATAATAAATAAATAAATAATAATAATTAATTAATTAATAATTAATAAATGAATAATAAACTAATAATAAATTTATATTTAGTAAATTAAAAATAAAAATAAAAATAAAGAATAAAGAATAAAAATAATAAAATAAATAATAAATAATAAGTAATAAAGAAATAAATACATAAATAAATAAATAGATAAATAAATAATAAATAAATAATAAATAATAATAACTAATAACTAATGATTTATAATTTATAATTAATAAATAATAATTAATCAATTAATAATTAATAATTAACTAATAAATATTGAATAATGAATAAATAAATAAATAAATAAAAAATAAATAAAAAATGAATAATAAACTAATAATAAATAATTAATAATTAATAATTAATTAATAAATTAATTAATAATAAATTAATAATTAATGTGTACATAATAACTAAATAATAAATAAATAATATTAAATAGTATTTTAATAAATAATAAATATTAATTAATTAATTAATCAATTAATGAATATTAAATAAATAAATAAACAAACAATTAATTAAATAAATCATAAAACGTTCAGAACCTCTGTAAACCCTAAAAACACTGAAATGGTCATAAAATATGATGTGATACTCATTTTCAAGTGCCACTACCAGTCAAATCGAAGATCATGAAACGAGCTTCGATATGATATGTGGTATAGGCCGAATGGACACATGGATCGAAAGTTATAACCGTTTGAATATTAAGAAATTGGTGTCTACAACTAAATCCTCTATTTTGGAGGCCTTCTAGGCCTTTCTAGTGGAATAAAAAGGGGTAAAATACTCATAGAGTTGGTATTCGACCTAAGCGGTGTAGAGCTCGTCACATGCTTCAATTTGATATGTGGTAGAGCCCAAACAGACACTCGGATTAAAAGTTATGGTCGTTTGAAGTTCGAGTTCGATTTTCGACTTTTGAATTTTGAATATATTTTTTTCCTTTGATTATCAGGCGATTTAATTCTTACTTGGTTTTTTGCCATTTGATAAACTTTGATTTGACTGGTGGTGGAGCTGAAAAGGACTCTCAGATTAGAAGTTATGGTCATTTGATGCCGAAGTCCGTTCTTCTACTTATTTAAGATTTGCTTTTAGTTTAAAAATAGTGTTGACTAATAATTATATATATTAATTAATTGACACATTATGAATATATAAAATTATAAATAATGAATAATATTTAAAAGTAAATAATAAAAAAATAACTAATAAATAATAAATAATAAATAATATTTTTATTTTTTTTTTATTTTTTGTCCAATTTTATGGTGGTTTTCAAAAAGCTGTCGTTATTTCGCGAAGTTTTTTTTTAAAAAGACTGCCATTCAAAAAATTAACGGTGGTTTTTTTGTTGCGATTTTAAAAATCGCCACTAAAACACTGTTTTCTCGTAGTGTATATGTATTGATAATGATCCTTCTGAAGGACCGACGGTGTACCCGCGGAGCCTTGGAGCGGCGCCTTCTCTTCCACCCGAAGCACTTAGGGTTTCAACTGGGAACACTTCCCCTTCCCCATCCGGCCTGGGTCAGTTCGCAGGCTTCTTTGGTGTCAACTTGGAGGGGCACGTCCAGTCTCGGTGTGGCGTGACAGGATCTGGTGGAGTTTTGTGGTCTTCGTGCCTTCGGTGGTAACGCAACTCGGCAGAGTACAACGTTCAGCTGGGTGGCCTGGCCTTTAGGCGATGACGCAGATCAACCTCCCGAAGATGTCTTAGCCAGGCACAACTCTAATTAGCTCGGTTCGATGCAGCTTTGTTCGTATGGCGTTGATGGTATGGTTTCAGTTCTGTTTGTCTGACGTGGCCTGGTGTCATCTCCTATGGGTTACCAGTGTAGCTCCGTGACATATTTGCAGTGTCTTGGAGAGGGGAGGATCTTGATCTGGGTGTGGCTATGATTTTTTTTTATGGATTTTTGGTTTGTTTTTATAGGTATTTTTCTTTTTGCTGTGGTTTTGGTGGTCTTTGGTTCTGTTTCGTCGCAACTGGTTCTCCCATTCTCCTCTACGATTTTCTCGTCACCACTAGCTTTCTTTGGAACCCGGTTAGGGTTTAGTCTTGGATCTGATTGGAATAGATCCATGTCCAGAGTGACATTTCTATTATAGGACGATCAAGATTCCCTCATCGGTGGCATTTCCTTGGCGCGGTTTTGGTACATCCAGTCCTAGGTGACGATGGATTGGACTCATGTCCCTTGGATTGCCTTTTGGGATTCTTCGGCTATGGTGGTTGGGGTTCTCGTCGTGTGTGGCAGGGTCTTCCAGGATGGGGGTTGTTGGTGTTGTTATGGAATCACGTTTGCTGGGAAATTTTCCGATTTTGTTGGATTGGTTTTTGAAACTCTGATTATGACGATTCATCTGGACTCGACCTCAAGGAACCAGCCCCAAAGGAGGTTTCAGAGCTTGCAGTTCACCTATACAGTCTGCATGGAATTGGTTGTTTGAGAGGGTATGGCGTCAACCATCAGATCGGGCCTATGATTTGACACAGGACATTTTCTAGCCATACAGTCTTGCATTAGTGGAGTGCTTTAACATGTTCTAAATGGTGGGGAGAGGCAGATCCAAGGTTTCAGTCTGGGTTTTATTTTCTTGATCATTGGGTCATGGAATGTTTTTGTCCATGAAGTCTGTCAAGGTTTCCCCCCATTCTCCCTTAAAAGAGGGTTTATCATATCATATAATAAAAAAATATAAGGCCTTCGGTCCATTGTAGGATCCATATAAAGTATCATATTATAGCGATAAAGAGTTCAATTTTAATGAATCACATAGTTTTTTTATTCTCAGATTAATAATTATTTCAAAATTATCCCATTGAGGTTATCACATATATGACAGATTTTTTCAATGGTTTATAGGATGAAAAATCCCAATTGGAGTTGGAGCTAATGGAATGAGAGAATATTTGGAAAATAGGTTAGAAAGTGTAACACTCTCACCAAACTTATTGAAGCCTAGGAAAAGTACATATTACATTATAAATAATAATTCTACATAATTTTAGAATAATTGGAAATGTTTTTTTTGTGAGAAATTTGTGTTTAAGAATTTTTTTTAAATAAAGGATCAAGCACCAAATGAAATCATCAATATCAATTATGCTTAGTTGGAAGTCAGATATTAAATGGAAAAGAAGATTAAAAAATATTTAATTTAAATAAATCATATAAATTAGGATAATATGAAGATGATAACAAAAAAAATGTAAATATAGGGTGAAATTACTTCAAGATTATAAAAACACTCTAAATATGAGATGTATTTTGTTGATGGTTCAATTGAAAAATATAGAAATCATTTTATAAGTATCTTCAAATGAATTAGATAAGAGCTTTTATTCCAAGAAATCATTTTATAATATTATTCTCTCCAAAATGTCTCATATATATGGAAACAAAATCTATTGAGAACATCTAGTGATGAATCCACCATAACCTCATGAAAAAATGTAAACCATATCCAAGAAAAGGATTCATATAATAGTCATTTTATTAAATGGTTTATATTTTAAATCAAATCCTAGACAAATATTGGAGGATATAAATGATAATGGACCCACTACTACATTTATGGTGGATGAGAGCATGTTTAAGAAAATCATATCCCCCATAAAAGCCTAAAAGGGTGGTGTTTGTAACCAAAAACACCAAGGAAGAAAATATGGATAGAATAAGATAAAAACTAAGAGACTAATATTTATTGACTATTTATAGCACTATTTGGGGATTAAGAACATGTATATTGAATGCTAATAAATATCTCAATGTATGAAGAATATATATGGCCTTAATTAAGAGAGAGAAAAGTTTTATTGAATAAAAGAACCTAAAAAAAGAAAATCTATTGACCCAAAATAGATTTTAAAATCTTGAAAAACATTTTAGGAATTTAAATATAGTGTTTACTATGAATAAGTGTGATGATATAGAATAATTGAGCTGGTTTCACTGGCTTTTAAATGAGTAAGACTTTAAAATATAAATAATATTCAAATAAATTAAGGAAATTTTTCTTTAGGGCATAAATAAAAAATGAATGTTAAATAAATTGAACCCAAGAATAATTCTATTAAGGATGAAACACCATATATTAGATTGTTCTTCTATGGAAGAATATTCCAAATCCTGTACTTTTTCCCATAGTTCATGCAAATTTGAGACAAAGGAAGCATGATAAAGAAAAATTGGGAATCAATCCAAGAAATTTAGAGAAGAATAGGTATAGTGGAAGACACCCTAGAATAATAATTATAAAATTTTATAAATAAGGTTCACTTGAGGGCTTATAATAATCTTGGTAGAAGGTGAAATCTATAGTGAAACATTATTAATACTTACACTGATTTACTGCATTAACAAAGGAGTTTCTGAAAACCCAAGGTAAAGAACTGATGACTTCATGTGAAAAAAATGATTATATAAAAAAGGATTATTCACACATGAATAATTCTAATCATGTTAGTATGGAATTATCAACTATATAGACATCAAAATTTTAAATGTATAAGAAGATAGAGAACACATAAAATAGTGCATATACCTTTCCAGCAAAGGTGCAAAATCATCTTCCATATAAGAATAAAGGTAAACAAAGAAAGAAGTACATTATATATATGAGTACTAAAGTCATTAAATTCAATGGAATAACTAGCATAATTATTTCTCACCAAATTAAATCTAGGAAGAAATTGGTTTCTAGGATGGCATGAAACTCTCATCCTTGTTTATCTCCCTGTGTTTTTGATGAAAAACCTACCTAATTCACATATTTTTCTATTTTTGATTCTTTGTATATGGAATAAATTGTGATGGATAAAAAAGGGGGATGAATGAATTATTTTGTAACTATAAATCATGAAGGATAATCCATAATGGAGTGTTTTAAATTATTAAAATATTTCAATGTGGTATTGCCATGGATGTTCATGGAGTTCAATTTGAAAGAGATTAACCATGATGGAGAGACATTAGAGTGAAGTACTTTAGGGGTAGCTAACAAGAATAGAAAGTTGTTAGAGTTTTATTATTTCATTATAAATATAAAATTTTGGAAAACCATTAAAAACAAAAAATGAGGTATGGAAGGCACATAATTCTTGTAACGACCAAAACTGTTATAAATAAAATTCCCTTTTTTATTTATTTAGATGTTACATTATATATTATAATTATAGAAAGGACATGCACTTCTTTCTAATGATTATATAAATTTTAAAAGACTATTAATCATCATTATGATTGATAATATATCCATTTAATAGTGATACCATGATTAGTATAAATATAGGGTTTTAAAAAATCCAATTAACATAGACAAAGGAAGTGATGACATCAACAGGTAGGATCATATACTTTGAAGCCCATTTATCAAATATTATAAGGGAGATATAATATCTTGGATTTTCCTCGACCAACCCTAAGATTAGATAATACAATACAGTCATGAAATAATCCATTTATGGGAGAAGTTTAGTCTCATCGAGATCATGACCCACACTATGTACACCAAACAACCAAATGAAAGTCTTGCCATCATGCACCATACTCATAGGGAATTTTATGGGCTATTAAAAAGATATGTATAAAAATAAAAATATTAACATGTATATTTTATTTTTCAAAAGAATAATGTCCATATTTTATTCTTTTCATAACATTATAAATGATTTTAATTTTTATTCAATAAAATAAAAATGGTATTTTTAATTAATATTTAATTTCAATTAAGAATTTTATTTTAATAAATTAATGATTTTTGGAAAGAAAGATTTTTTAGTAAAATAATATAATTAAATATTTTTTATCAAATATATATGATCATATAATTTTTATGAATCCAAAATTTAATTTTTATGAACTCAAATGTAAATTTTATGAAGTCAAATGTATTTTTTATGAAGTCAAACATAATTTTTATAAGGGTTCACAAACAAGTATTATAAAAACCCATCATTTCTCAATAAATGTCAATTTTTATTTTAAAAGTAAAAATTCACATATTTAGAAAAATATTTTGATAAAATCAATAATATTTTTGGGATTAGAATGTTTATGTTATCTAGTGATGAATTTTTCATAATTTTCTGTGATATTTGAATATTCTTGTAAAAATTAATTAAATTATAAATATATGGTTTGTATTACGACATCATATTGAAAAGAACGTTATGTAATAAATATTATAAAATGTATCAAAGACCAAATATATGTTTTCCCAAGAAAAATTATTTGAAGTTATTTAATTAATTTTATAAAGCTATTATGAATCCTCGAAAACAATTAATATATTTTAAGGTTTTAAAATCTTTTCTTTACGAGCATGAATCTATTCCAAATTAGAAAGGGTATTATTTTATCAACTTAGGTCCTTGGAATTAAAAAATAATGAAAACGAGTCTCATTTGGTAGAAACCATGGGAAAAAAACATGATGAGGTTTTTCGTTTTGGTTATTTATTTATATAGAGTCCAAAACCCAGGTTTGAGAAATGATAAAGAATTCCCAACTTTTTTAAAATATAAACTCTGCCCACCTACCATTTTTCTATAGTAAAAAAATATAGAGAATGTCCTTACTCTATTCTACCTTATATAGAGTCCTCCCAAGGTTCCCCCATGCTATCATGTAGCTCCTCCCAAGCATTTTTAGTCATACAATCAAGTGAGGGATCCTCCCATTCTCCTCTTTATTAAAGTTTCTTTATTATCTTATTCCTCATTAGGATATGTATGCACATGTATATTTTAATACCCATTTCATGTTCAAATTATGAGATACCCATTTCTCCCTCATCATCCCATTTCATGAATTTTAAAGTGATGCTGTTATGTTACTGAAATTTCACTGCGATTTTCCATGACAAAACAATTGTGTAGGGAATACCGTACCCATTTCCTATAAACGATGTTCAAATTTATACAATTATAATTATTTTAATTGGTACTTACATGTATGTATTCCAAAAACCCTAATTTTGAAAAAATTTTATGATTAATTAATCCATATTGTATGATCTATGTGGTGAACTTAAGCATGAGAATAAAATGAAAGTGATGAGTGCACCAAGAATTATATGGCACTCTAATGCATTGGGTAATGTTTAGTCTCATGAGACGTCATGTTGGGATATGGAGGGAACCAGATTCTTTTATGGGACTTTTTCCATCATGATGTCTTGGTCGTTAGCATTGGCCTATTTTTAGGATGTTTTGTTTCAAGTCATTGGCAAATTTACTATGTTTCCTTTATGATTATCATGTTATATCATGTCCCATTAGTCCTATTTATGATTCCTAATACTTTTATGACACATTCTTATGCCTATTTTATAACATGTATTATTCCCTACATGTTATTCCTTGTTTATTCCATTACTAGTATTTATATTACACCCCTTTCTTATGTATATCCCCGAGGAATCCCATGCAGTTTTTAGTACAGAGGAATATTTTGAAAATGTTAAGGAGGTTTTCAATAAAGATGATATTTTCCATATTTTATATTGATATGAATTGTTCTTAATTAATACATAAATTATAATTCTCGATCTTTCAGGTTGTATTATATGTAATTTTATGTAATAAATCATGAATTAATTTTTAATAAAGATTAGGGTTATTATAGTTGGTATCGAAGGAAAAGTTTAGTTATTTTTGGGAATAGGATTAGAAAACTCTAGCGAATGACTTAGGGATAAGACTAAGTATAATAAAAAATACCTAATTTTTCTAAGTATATATTAATTTGATTATCATGAAAATATATCCTAATATAGATAATATAAGTGGATGTGGCTCTGGAACAACTGTACATAAGGGAAAACCCCCAAAACACCATGTTGAGCGAGATTCGACTGAGAATTAGTTCACGAAAATGGGCCTTGTTGCAAACTTATCTTGAAACTCATAGGGGATATTCATGAGAAAATTCATAATCTCATTATGAACCATTATTAATGGAAGAAAAAAATCCCCTAAGAGTATATGTTAGGAAATAGATAATGGATAACATATATTTAATCCAAGAAGTTAAAAAGTTAATAAATAAATGTAATTTATAAGTTATGAATTTAATTTCATTGGATCCCCCTTTATGTATCTAGCAGTTTAAAAATAAAAATATTAATTTTTCTTTTATAATATACTATGGCTAAAAATAGGAGGAATCAAGTAAACAACCAAATTTATTGGTAATGTGATGAATTCCCCAACGAGATACCAAACCCGATGAGAACATGAATCAAAAAGTTTATAAGGATAATCTCTCAGATGACTTAGGTTCTCAATAGAAACCTAGATCCAAAGGATCATCCAAATCACCCTAAGTGGGAACAAGCTACAATTTAAGACCTTATGGGAAAAATTAATCCTAATTTATATAGATCATCTGATCCCTTAATCAAAGAACAATGGACCAACTCTATTGAGTTGATTTTCTCCATCCATCAATGTTCTGAGCAAGAGAAGGTTCTACTGGTTGTTTATATTATGGAGGTTGAGGAAAACAGTGTAAATTGATCAAACATATAAATCCCTAGTAAGTTATAGAAGTAATGGGGTTGAATGAATTCTAGAAAATTTTTTTGATAAATATTTTCCTCGTATTGTCTAACTAAAAATTGAAAGGGATTACTTTTCCATTAAGAAAAAAGATAATTAATCCATCAGGGCATATGAATAAAACTTAACATTACTTTTTCAATACACCTCTATATTTTTCATTTCATCCAAATGAAAGGTTGATCACTCCTTTGGTGGGCTAAAACATAATCTACAAAAATCTATGACGATCTGAGCCTTTGAAATCTGTGATAAATTTATCCAATATACCCTCAAATATGAAATGGATATCGATAAATGTCAAAGTTATCATGTGGATATGAAGTGGAGAGTGGAGTGTAATTCTAGGGGTCCAAAGGAAAAATCTAATGGTTCCATGAAATTTTAACTTTCCATTTGTCAAATGTGCAGAAAGAAGCACCCCAAAATTTGACTAAGGGGGATGAGGAGATTCTTTGGGTGTGTCAAGAAAATACACCTAGCTGGCGATTTCCAACAAGAGAAACCCACTAAATCTATGTATAAAAGGAATGCTCTAGTCAACCCTTAAAGAATTTTTCGTTACTTCAACTGTTAGGAACCATGTCACATTGAAAGACAATTCACTAAGCCAAGGGTTTTTTGGATATAACCAACCTATAATGGATGTAAATATATTAGTGAAAATATTAAATAGTAAAATTATTGCATCTCAAGTATATAACTCCTCCCTATTAAAACTTTGTGGGATTAATGTTCCAAAAAACCTTTTCATACTCCCTTTGGTGGAATTTGATGAAATTATGAGAATGAATTGCCTTTCCTTATATAGAGACAACATAAATTTATTCAAGAAGGAAATCAATATCCATATTGTGAATCTCCCCCTGATTTTGTAAATGTACAAGTATAAGGATGAATCTTCTTTAGAACCCACATCTCATGAATTGGTATTATTTTCTTACGAGAAAGCATATGTGGATCAAATTATTGAGTCTACAAAAAGAACCATCCTTGAAGACATGTCCATTCTGAGGGAATACACTGTTGTGTTTCTTGAAGAATTTCCTAGTCTTTCTGCTAGTTAAGAGGTTGAATTTTCAATTGAGAGTATACTTGAGGCATTAAAATTATCCATGAGTCCATATAGAATTGATGTTTTAGAAATTTTGGAGCTAAAGAAAAAAATATAGGATAATTTGGATAATGTTTTCATACACCTAAGTGCTTCACCATGGGCTGCACTAGTGCTCTTCGTCAAGAAGAAGGATGGGTCAATGCACCTTTAAATTTATTATTGTGAGCTCAAAAAGATCCCTATGAATAAAAAATATCCCCTTCCATGAATTGATGATTTTTTAAATCATATATGTGGAGAAATTACCTTTCTAATGTTGATATGCAGCTGGAATATTACCATTTTATGGTGAAGAAGGTGGATATCCCCAAGAATTCTTTTTTTTGATAGGTACAAGAACTATGAATTCATATTAATTCCATTAAGACTCACTAATGTTGTAGAAATACTCATGAACTTGATGAATATATTATTTAGGGATTACATTGAAAAATATGTGGTAGTATTTATAGATAATATTCTAATATACTCCAAAATCAAGGAGGATGATGAGGAGTATCTGAGCACTAGGCTAAAGAACTTATGAAAAGAGAAGCCTTATGAAATGTATAGAAAATCTGCATTCTGGTTGAAGGAAGTCTCATTATTGGGGTATATCATCATAATAAATGAGATATCTATTGAACCTTAAAAATAAAAGTAATTGAAGGATGGATGAGGCCAAAATCTTTGATAGATATCCATAGTTTCATTAGATTAGCTGGGTAATATCATCTATTTGTGAGAAATTTATCACTATTTGTAAACCCTATAACTAATAAAACACAGATGGGAGTCATTTTTTCATAGAATAAAGAATGTGAAGAGATATTCAAGGAGTTTAAAATGAGACTCATCACTCCACCTATACTCATACTACCCATAAGTGAAGAATTTGTTTGGTATTAAATAATGATTTGAAGAAGGGATATGGATAAATGTTAATACAAAATAAAAAAGTGATAGCCTATGCTTCATGGAAGCTGAAATTTCACGAACATAACTACCCAATGCATGTTCTGGTGTTAGCTGTAGTGATATTCGAATTGAAAATCTAGCGGTCTTATCTCTTTGGTGAGAAGTGTAAAATAATATGGATCACAAAATCCTCAAGTATATATGCACATAAAAATAGATGAATATGCACCAACAAAAATGGTTAGAGTTGACCAGGGACTATGAATGCTCAATCCACTACTATATGGGGAAATAAAATAAAGCTGCATATGATTTATGTAGAAAGGATCAGGAAATTTTTTCACTAATGAGAATTGATAAGGATCCAATGTTCTTACATTTGAATATAATGTACTTGGGAATAATAGTGGAAGGAAAATCATCAATAATTTCACAAATTATTTCTCAACCTCCCCTTATAGAAAAGATAAAGGACTCTCATAGAAATTATTTGGGAATTTTTAAGTAAGTGGAAAATATAATAAAAGGGAAATCATCAGAGTTTGATGGTAATGATAAAGGATTTGTATGATTTAGGTCACGATTATGTGTACCATGAAATCTTGAGTTAAAGAAGGAATTGTTGGATGATGCACATAGTTCGAATTTAACCATTCATGCAGGAAGTAAAAATATGTTTTGAGATCTATGAGAGCACTATTTTTGGGAAAATATGAAGAAATCGATCGTCGAATATACATCAAAGTACATAGTATGTAATCATGTGATGGTTTAAAGACAAATGTATAAGGAGATGATGCAACCATTTACCATAACTACATGAAAATGGGAAAACATCAGTATGGACTTTTTCACGAGACTTATGAAGACATCCATGGGGAATAATACTATCTGGGTTGTTATGGATCATCTTATAGTGATATCTCACTTTATAATAATTCAAGAGGAATTCTCACTAGATCAAATTCCTGGATATACATTTGAAAAGTGGTGAGGTTTTATGGAACACCACTCTCTATTTTATCTGATCAAGGGCCAATATTTACCACAATGTTCTTGAAGAGTATCCAACATACTCTAAATACTAAGATGAACTTCATCATGAATTATCACCCCTAAACAGATGGGAAATCTATGTGGAATATCCAAACACTTGAGGAAATGTTGAGAAAATTATCAATTCACTTCAAAGGAGGAAGGGCTCAACATATTCATCAGGTTGAGTTATCATATAATAATAATTTCCAATTAAGAATAAAAATGAATCCATATGAATCCATTTATTGGAAGAGTTGAATAACATCATCATGTTTGGATGAAATAGGGGAACAAAAACTAATAGGTCTTGAAATGGTCGAGGAAATAATGGAAAATGTTAAAACCATTCAATAACACATCAAGGATACACAGAGTTCACATAAGTTATTTGATGACAATCTTTGACAAGATGTAGAGTTTGATTTTTGAGACATGGTTTTCTTTTGAATATCTCTTTGGAATAATGTGATCATATTTGGGAAGAAGGAAAATCTTATTCAAAGATACATCAGCCCCTTTGAAATCCTTGACTATATTATAGCATTATCCTATCAAGTAGCACTCCCACCTAACATATCTCAAGTACATGATGTATTCCATGTATCTTTCTTGGTGAAGCACATACCAGACCCCTCACATGTACTCAATCCAGATGTTGTACCATTGGATAATGATGTTTCCTATTAAGAGCATCCATTGATGATCATAGATTATAAAGACGAAGTTATATGAAATAAGGAAATGCACCTGGTTAAAGTGTTGTGGAGAAACCAAAAGATTGAATAAGTAACATGGGAATAATAGGAAGCAATGAAATAGATTTACCCTCATCTTTTTTATTATGTTAAATGAAAATATTGAGGGCACAATTTCTTAAGGGGGGAAGATAGTAACGACCCGAACTGTTATATATAAAAGTCCCCTTTTTTAAATATTTAAAGGTATTATTATGTTTTATAGTAAAATAAAGCAAATAAACTTCTTTGGTATTAATATATCATTTTTTAAAAATCATTAAACATCATTACATTTGATAATATATCCTTAGAATAGTGATCAGATTATTATTATAAATATAACATTTCAAAAATTCTAAATGACACAGACAAAGGAATTGATAGCCTCAACCTGTAGAATAATTCCCTAAGAATCCCATTTATCAGATATTCCTTGGGAGAAAACATCTAGGGGATTTTCCTTTTATAAATCCCAAAATTAGAACCAATAAATTAATCATGAAAATAAAATATTTATGGGAGAAGTTTAAGTTCATTGAGATCACAGTTCAAACCATGCACGCCGAACCACCCCATGAAAGTCTCATCATTGCACACCTAACTCTTTGGGTATTTTATGGTGTATTAAAGGGATATTTGTAAAGAACATAATAATATGGATATATTTATATATTTTATTTCTATATGGAATAATGTTTATATTTTCTTCCTATCATTACTTTATAAATAATTATGATTTTTATACAATAAAACACAGATGGTATTTTTAATTAATATTCGATTTCTATATAAACATTTTTTTTGATGAATTAATTAATTTTTAAAATCAATAATATTTTATTTAAATATTATTATCAAATAAATTTTATAAAATATAAATTATCATATTATTTTTAGGATGTAAAATTTAGTTTTTATAAGTGTTCAAAAACTATTATTGTAAAAAAACCAACATTTCTAAATAAAGGTCCATTATTATTTTTAACTTAAAATTAAAAAATTTAAAAAATTGTTTTGATAAACTAAATATTATTTTTTTGAATCAAAACATTTAAATTATCCAATGGTGATGTTTTCAAAATTTTATTAGACAAACAGACATTTGGGTAAAAATTAAATACGGTATATATATATACGATGTGTATTATGACATCATAATGAACAAAAAGTGATATAATAAATAATACAGAAGTTATCCATGGAAAAATATATTTTTTAGCTTTATAAAAATTTATTTTAATTTAATTTCATTTATTTTATAAATCCATTACAAATCCTCCCAAACCATTAACATGTTTTAAGGTTTTAAAATCTTTTATTTATGAGTATGACTCACCTCCACATAAAAAAATGTATTATTTTATTAATTTTGGACCACATAATTATAAAATAATTAAATCCACTTCTATTTCGTAGAACGCATGGGAAAACACCATGGTAAAGTTTGTTGTTTTTGTTATTTTATTATATATAGTCTAAAATATAAGTTTAATATATGATAAAGAATTCACTACTTCTATCCAATATTAACCCACCCATGTTACATTTTATCTTTACTAAAAATTCATGGAACACGTACTAACTCTATCCACTCCTCTCTAAAGTCCTTTGAAGGCACCCCAAGCTCTGAAGAATCTCTTCCCAAGAATTTGGAGTCACACACTCATGTAAGGGATCCTCCTATTCTCTTCTTTATTAAAGTTTCTTTATTATATTATACCTTCGATTTTCAATTCGTAATGCTAGAATATGTATTTCTATGTCAGTGTTACTAACCATCTCATGTAAACATGATTATATACCCATTTCAATCTCATCAATCAATTTAATGAATTTTTATGTGACGTCGTTATGTTGTAAAAATTACATAATGGTTTTTCATAGAAAAACAATTGTATAGTGAATACTATACCCATTTCCTTATAAGGGTTTTAACCTTTATAAAATTATAATTATTTGACTTAGGACTTACATGTATATATTCCACACTTAGGTTTTGTGTAAAAAATATGATTATGAATGAATCGATGGTGTATGATCTATGTGGAACACCTAAGAATGATAATGAAATGAACGTGATGGGCGTGGTCGGAATTATATAGTGCTCCACTGCATTAGGTAATGTTTAGTTTCATGAGAAGTCATTTTAGGATTGAGAGTAAAATTAATTCCATTTTGGTAATTTTTCTATCATGATGTATTAGTAGTTATCCTTGACCTAGGTTTATGATGTTGTGTTTTAATTTGTTTCCACATTTCCCATGTTGCCTTTAAGATTATCTATCACATGTAATTGTTCAAGTTTATGATCCACACTGCTTTTATTCTATGTTAATATTCCTATTATCTACCATTTATTATTACCTTCATGTTATTAAAATTATATTCCCTTACTGGGATTTATATCTCAACCCTTTCTTATGTATGTCCATCAGTTATCCCATCAAGTTTTAAGTACAAAGGAATATTATGAAAATTATAAGGAAGTTTTCAAAAAAGATGATGTATCCCTTGTTTTTAGTTGTTATGTGATGTAACTAATCCTTAAATAAACTCTAATTATAGGTCTTCCAAGTTTTATTATGTGTTATTTTATGCAATAAATCAAGAAAAATGTGTAATAAATATTAGAGTTGTTATAGTTGGTATTAGAGGAAAAGTTTAGTTATTTTTTGGATTAAGAATAGAAAACTCTAGAGAACACATTAAGGATAAGAATAATTATAAGAAAACATCCCTTAATTTTCTTAAGTACAAATTAAGTTGTTTTTCAATCAAATAAATCCATGTATAGATACTACAGGTGGATGTGGATCTAGCACAGATGTACATAGATGTAAAACCTGAAATCTCTGGGTTGATCTAGACATGACTGAGAACTGGTGCATGAAAACGAGCCTTGCTATACACCTGGTTTGACACTCCTGATGGATATGATTTGGTAAATTCATATTCTCATTATAAACCACTATTAAGGGAATAAAAAATGTCTATAATAGTAAATGTTAGGAAGTAGAGAATGGATAAAATAGATTGTATCCTATAAATAAATAAGTTAAGAAAAAAATTTTTATTTATAAGTTATACCATTAATGTCATTAGATTCCCACTTTATGTGTTTAATAGTTTAAAAATACTCATCCATAATTTTCCTTTTATTCTAGCCTATGGCCAGAAATAAGAAGAATCAGGTAAACAACCAAAGTGATAGAAAATATGATGACTACCCAATTAAGATTCCAAACTCGATAGGACATGGAATCATGAAATTTATGATGATAATATCCCATTTTACATAGGTTATGAATAGAAACCTATATAAAGAGGATCATACAAATTCCCCTAAGAGAGAATAAGATGTGATTGAGGCCTTTCTATGACAAAGATCTCCAACATTCAATGGATCATCAGATCCCTTAATCATGGAATAATGGATCAGATCCATTGAGAAAATATTGTCTATCCTTCAATGTTCTATGAAAGAGAATGTTCTAATGGATGTTTATTGTATATAGTGATAAACTAATCAGTGGTTAAAATTGATCAAAAATACGAAGACCAAGGAAGAGATCTTAGCGATGGGGTGGAAAGAGTTTCGGAAAATATATTTTGATAAATATTTTCCTCACACTTTATGACTAAAAATGGAAAGGTATTTTCATTACCTGCTGAACAAACATAAAGAATCTATTGGGGCATGTGAGAAAAAAATAATAAGACATGCGTGATACATCTCAAGATTTGTTGTTTCACCCAAATTCATGTTTAACCACTTCTTTTGTGGGATAAAACCTAGTCTACAAAAATCCATATAGATCTGAGGATTTGATAACTATGAGGGGATTTTATGATGTTCCATCAATGTAAAAATGGAGATAAATTTTTTTAAGTATATCGTAGGGAAAAGAAGTAGAAATTGGAGTTTAATTTTGGCCATTCGATGGATAAATCTAACGGTGCCTAGAAATTTCAGTATCCCACATGTCAAAGGTGCAGAAAGAAGAACCCCATAAATTTTATAAGGGGGATGAATATATTCTTTCGGTATGGGAAGGATGAAAACTTAACTAGAAATTACCGACAGGAGAAACCCACTAATGCGATGGAGGGAAGGAATGCTCCAGTAAATCCTTAGTGCATTTTCATTTCTTAAACTACAATGAATTAGGGAATCTTGCAAAGAAATGCTCTAAAACACGGATTTTCAGAGACAACTAATAACTTCCATGGAAGTAAGGGTGATATTTTTCCATCATAAATTTTGAGGTGGATACTGACAATGAAGTGGTAAAAATTATTCTATTTATTCATTCAAGAATAAAAATGGTACTTTTTTTATTCCATTTCTACACATTTATTCATGTAATAAATGTTTAGTAGAACTATTAAAGCACCACTATAAATCATGGAAGTAGAACTATCATAGAAAATTCAAAATGGGGTAATTATTTCATCCATAGTATATAACTCCTCCCAGCCACAATTTGTTGGATGAAATTCCCAGTGAACCTTTTCACAATCCCTTTAGTGGAATTATAAGCAATTATAAGAATGGATTCGATTTACCCATATTGATCCAACATAAATTTCAATGAGTAGAAAATCACTCCCTGTATTGGGAATCAATCCCTGATTCTGTAAAAGTTCATGGAGGTGGATAAATCTTACTTGGAATCAACACCTCAATCATGGATATTATTTCTCCATGAGAAATCATATATGGCTCAAATTATTTAGTCTAAAGAAAAATAATCCTTAAAGAGAAGAACATTGTGAGGGAATATGCTGATGTGTTTACCAAGGAATTTTCTGATCTTCCTCCTAGAAGAGAGGTTACATTTTCAATCGACATTATACCTGGGGAATTTCCATTATCCAATAATCCATATAGAATGACTATTGTGGAACTATAGGACGTGAATAAATAACTGCAGGATAATATTGATAAGGAGTTTATATTCTCATGTGTTTCTCCATGGGGTGCACAAGTCCTCTTCACCAAGAAGAAGGATGGGTCAATGCATATTTTCATTGATTATCATGATATCAGTAATATCATGATAAAGAACAAGTATCCTATTTCACAAATTGATGACTTTTTCGATCATCTATATGGATAACAAAACTTCTCCAAGGTGTATCTATGGTCAGGATATAACCATGTTAGGGACAAGGAGGATATCCCTGAGACTGCTTTTAATATAATTTATGTGCCCTATGATCTCATATTAATTCCATTAAAACTCACTAATGCTCCAAATATCTTCATGTGCTTAATTAATATAGTCTTTATGGATTAAATTTACAATTTTTTGGTAGTATTTATTGATGATATTTGAATATACCCCAAAAGAAATGAGGGTAATGAGGAGAATCTAAGCACAATAATAAATATCCTACGAAAGGAGAAGCTTTATGCAAAGTATAATAAATGTGAATTATAGTTTAAGGAAGTCTCATATTTGGGGAATATCATCACATGTAATAAGATATTTTTGGACCCTTAAAAAAATTGAAGAAATTGAAGGATGGATGAGGCAAACATCCATAATAGATATCTATAGTTTCCTTGGATTATCTAGGTACTATAATCGATTTGTGAGAAATTTCTCATGATTTTCAAACCCTCTAACAAAAATAAATATGAGGGGAGTCATGTTTTATTATAATTATGAATGTGAAGAGAGCTTAATGGGTTTGAAAAGGAGGCTCATAACTACATATGTACTCACACTACCCACAACAATAGAAATTTTTGTTGTATTCAATGAATCTTTAAAGAATGGATATGGTTGTGTGTTAATGAAAAATGAAAAATTGATAGCCTATACTTCAAGGTAGATGAAAGTTCATGAAAAGAACTACCCAACACATGATATGGTTTTATCTGTTGTGATATTTTCATTGGAATGAGGGTGGAATTATCTGTTAGTGATAAGTGTGAAATATATATGGATCACAAAAGCCTCAAGTATATATTCACATATAAATACATGAATATAAACCAATGAAGATGGTTAGAGAAAACCAAGGACTACGATAGTTGAATCCACTACCATCGGTTAAGAAAAAATAATGTGGAATATGATACAGGTAGAAATGATCTAGTAATTTTATCACAGATGAGAATTGAGAAGGATCCAATCTTCTTAGGTTTGAAAAGAATAGACGTGAGAATCATAAAGAAGGAATATCATCAATAATATCACAAAGGATTTCTCAACCATCCCTTATAAAAAATATGAAGGATGCTCAAAGAAATGATTTTTGGAATTTATAAGAAAGTGGAAACTATATAAAAAGAAAAATCGTCAGATTTTACTGTTAATGTTTAAGGAGTTGTAAAATTTTGATCACGACAATCTGTACAACCAGATCATGAGTTAAAGAAGGATCCGTTGGATGATGCACATAGTTTGACTTTATCTATCCATCTAGGAAGAAAAAAGATGTATTCGGATTTCCGAGAGCTCTATTGGTGGGACTATGTGAAGAAAGATATCAAAAAATATACATCAAAGTGAATGGTATGTTAGCAAGTGAAGGATAAAATACAAAAATATAAAGGGATGAAGAAACCATTTCCCATACCAACATGGAAATATAAGAACATATCCATGGACTTTGTAACAATAATTCTGAATAAATCCATAGGAAACAATGCTATATGGGTTATTGTGGATCTTCTTACAAAAATAACTCATTTATCACAATTTTCTAGGACTTATCACTGGATCAAATTGCATGTATAAAAATCAAATAAGTGGAAAAGATGCATGGAACACCACTATCAATTTTATCCCATCGAGATCCAAGATATACCTTTATGTTCTATAAGAGTCTCTAATATTATCTAACTGAGATTAACTTTATCATAGCTTATCACCCACAATCTGATTGCCCATTTGAGTGAACTATTTAGACTCTTGAAAAAATGTTGAGAGAATTATCATTTGACTTCAAAGTAGAATGGTATCAACATATTATTATAGTTGAGTTACCAATCAATAATAGTTTCCACATAATAATCCAAATGGATCTCTATAAATATCTTTATAGGAATACGTGAATAACACCTGCAAGTTAGGATGGTGTTGGGGAACAAAAACTACTAGGTCCTAAAATGGTTGAGGAAATGGTTGAAAAGGTTAAGACTATTCAACAACACATCATGGTTTCTCAGAGTTGATAGAAGAGCTATGATAACAATATTAGAAGAGACCTATATTTTGATGTTGAAGACATGGTATTCCTCTACGTATCTCCATGGAATAAAGTGATTAGATTTTAGAATAAGTAAAAGATTAGCCCAAAATACATCATACCCTTTGGGATCCTTGATCACATCAGAGTGGGGTCCTCTCACCTAGAAACTCCACCCAAACTATCTTAAATATATGATATATTCCATGTATCCCTCTTGATGAAGTACATACCAGACCCCTCACATGTACTCTATTGAGTGGCGGTACTATTGGATAATGATATTTCCTATAAAGTGAAGTAAAATAAGATCTTATATCAAAGAGATACAATCTTGAGAAATAAAACAATGCACCTAGTCAAAGTGATGTGGAGAAACCACAAGTTCAAATAAGAAATATGGTAATTGGAGGATGTTATAAAACATTATTACCCACTTTTTTTATAGTTAAGGAAATGAAAAATTCAAGGTACAAATTTCTTAAGGAGGAATATTGTTACGACCCAAATTGTTATAAATAAAATCCCCCTTTTTGATTTATTTAATTGTCTTATTTGGTATTATGGTTATAGAAAAAACATTAAATTATTTGGTATTATTTTATCCTTTTTAGAAGAATATTAATAATCACGACCATTGACAAAATACCCATATAATAGTGTCACATTATTAGTATAAACATAAGGTTTTAGAAAATCTAATTGACACAGAAAAAGGAAGTGATGGCCTCAACTAGTAGGATCATATCCTATGAAGCCCATTTATTAATGATTCCCAGGGAGACATAATATTATGGATTTTACCTTGATCAATCCCAAAATGAGATACACAAACTTAATAATGAGAAAACCCATTTATGGGAGAAGTTGAATACAATCAAGATCACAACCCAAACCATGTACTCCAAACCACCCCCTAAAAGTCTCACCATCATGCACCTTAATTCTAGGGAGTTCTCTAGTTCATTAAAGGGTTATGTATCAATAATATAATAGTATAAATATGTATATTGTATTTTTCTATAGAATAATGTTCAAATTTTCTTCTTATGGTTACTTTATAATGATTGTGTTTTTTACACAATAAAACACAAATGATATTTTTAATTAATATTAAATTTAAATTAAGAATTTTATTTTGATGAAATAATATATTTTCGAAATAAATAATATTTTAGTAAAATATTATTATTAAATAATTTTTATCAAATATAAATGATCATATAATTTGGATGAGGTCAAATTTAATTTTTATAAGGGTTCAAAAACTGTTATTGTAAAAAATACTATGTTAATCAATAAATGTCAATTATTATTTTAAAAGTGATAATGAACACATTTAGAAAATTATTTTGATAAAAATAATTTTTTTTGGAATCATAATTTTGAAATTATGCAATGGTAAATTTTTTATAACTTTCTAAGGTTGTCGAATTTTAGGGTAAAAATTAAATACAATATAAATATATGTTGTGTATTATGACACCCTGATGACCCAAAAATAATTTAATAAACACTATAAAAGGTATCCAAGACCAAATAAATGTTTTTCCTTTTATATAATGTGATTTTAAGTTTATTTTATTAATTTGTTAAAGCCATTATGAGTCATCCAAAACCTTTCATATATATTTAGGTTTTGAAATGATTTCATTACGAGTATGACTTACTTCCACATAATAAAGGGTATTATTTTAATAATTTTGGTCCGTTTAATTAAAAAATAATTTTAAAAACTCCCATATGGTGGAAACCATGGGCCCAATCCATGGTAAGTTTTGTGGTTTTAGTTCTTTTATTATATAGAGTCTAAATCCTATATTTAAGAAATGGTAAAAAATTTCCCACATTTTTCCTATATAAACCCACTAATACTACCATTTAACTTCACTAAAACTACTTTTATCACGTCCATACCCTTATCTCACCACTCTAAATTCCCCAAAAGGAACCCCCATTTTCTCAAGAAGCTCCTCCCAAGCACTTGGAGTCACACACTCAAGTAAAGGATCCATACATTATCCCCTTCTTAAGATTTATTTATTTTCTTATGAATTCCATTTACAATTACTAATGTTGGTTAATATATTTCCATGTATCTATTACTATCAATTTTATGTAATAATTATTATTTACTCCTTTCACCCTCATCAGCCCATTGTATGAATTTTTATGTGACACCGTTATTCTACCAAAATTTCAACAAGATTTTCTGGGCCAAATTTTTTTATATTTAATACTAGATCCATTACCTATCAAGGGTTTCCACCTTTAGATACTTAAAAATAATTTAATTTGGACTTACATGTATGTATTACACACCTCTATATCATAGAAAAAATAAGATGATGAATGAATCATTGTTGTATGATCTATGTGGAACACTTAAGCATGAGAATGAAATGAAAGTGACTGGTGTGCCTAGAATTATATTGCACCCTAATGTATTGGGTAATGTCTAGTATTATGAGACTTCATGTTGGGACATAGAATGAACATTATTACTTTATGATATTTTTTTCATCATGATGTCTTGGAAGTTATCCTTGACCTTTGTTTATGATGCAATGATTTAATTTTTTTCCACATTTCCCATGTTTTCATTATGATTATCATGCTATATTAAGTCTCATTGTACATGTTTATGATACATAATCCTTTTATACCCCATTAATATTCCTATTATCTGAGATCTATTATATCCTTTATGTTATTCCATGTTTATTCCCCTACTATTCTTTATATTTCACCCCATTATTATGTATGTCCTGAGGTTATCCCATGAAGTTTTAAGTATAATGGGATATTAAGAACATGTTAAAGAGGTTTTCAACAAGGATGATGCATTCCTCATTTTAATTTGTTATGTGTTATAATAAACATCCAAATACACTATAATTATCTATCTTCTAGGTTGTATTATGTGTCTTTTCATATAATAAATCAAGAATTAATGTGAATTAAAGAGCGGGTTGTTATAATTATCATATTTTTTTATGATTAATAAAATTTGATGTATTAATGGGGAGTGGGTTTTAAACTAAAAATTTACTTAAAAGGGTTCTAAATGTGTCTTACACTTGAATGTTTTTATTGTGTTTATTTAGTTGAGTATAGGTGGTAAAATTACTCGTTAAATTTGTTTAATCAGCCACTAGATAGAGAAATCAATGTTTCTATCACATATTGAGAAGTTTTATGGAGGACCATGATGTTTTAATTTATCACTCTTGTTTCCTATGACATGAAATTTTAATATATACTTAAAGTTGGTTAATTTATGAATAATTTATGAGAGAAGTATGATTTGAACATTCTCTTAAGTGAATTAGGTTTTATCAAATGGGAGAAGATAATATTTCAAGTCATGATATAAGTATGAAGATGAGATTAGAATACTTCTCATTAAACACACACATTTTTATTTATTATTAACAACGGGGATAAAAAAACTGATTCTAAAATTTATATGGGTATTGAAAATAAATATAAAGGGGATTATTGAAGAACCCAATTGAATTGATGAAGTTGACGATATATTTTTTTCAATATTTTTAGGTGGAAGTTAATGTGTGTTGAAGATTGGGTGTTAGAGTATCACCCATTTAATAAATGTAAATATTGATATGCTACCATTTTTAAAAATTGCATGGGGCATATAATGATAAATATTGGAATATGGAAGAAGATCCCAATTAATGTAGGTGAATATTAATATACTTACATTATGAAGATTGGCATGGAGTCTATGATGCTTATATATAAAGTTACTAGTGATAATATATTCAAGGCAGTGACCAAAAAATTAGATGATTTATATGATGGATTGTAAAACATAAAATAGATATTCTATGGATATTAAAAGAACTGTCTATAAAACAACATGTCTATAATTTCTTAGTAAAGTTAGATAAATTTTCTTCTAGAGTAATTGAGAGAAGCTAGATATGATTGTTGACAGAATAGAGTTATTGAGTTGAATAGAAGGGATAGTTGCAATATGGATAATTCATACATGGATTATAATCCACAAAGTCTACTTAAATAATATTTAATATCTATTGGATAAATATTTGAGAATGATTAGTTTAATCTGGTGTTTATGAGGTAGTTAAGTTAAATTGAAGCACTCAGTTTAGTGTTTTTATGCTACAGGAATCTGAGAATAATATTTAAATAGTTTGAGAATATTATGAAATTTATAAACTCATTTGAAGTGGTTTGTTATTATTTGTATTAGATTGGAAATTATGTGAGTATATTTAAAGAGTTTCTAAGGTGATTTTTAGAATTATATAATTCTGAGTTAAAGGAAGATTTTTTTCAAGGCATGTCATGCGTAAGGTTTTCCTTAGAATGCATATGTTTTTACTCAGAGTAGAATATTAGCTAAGTATTTATAGATTGTTAGGTTTTTATGTTTTTTAAATAGAATTTATTTAATCTAGTATTGTAATGAACACATTATATAAGAAATATTTTCTCATATGATATATAAGTTTCTTTATTTGAGTTCCTACCGAAATATGAAAAAAGAATTAGATATGTAATATTTTATTTGGATTTAAACCTTCTACAAGTCTCTGATGGAAGAGTGATACATAATTTTTATGTTTTTTTGATGAATATCATATACAAATATTACAAAAAAACCTTTTGTACATGTAGAAGATGTTTAAATGGCATGCATAAGATATTTAATAAATGTTTACATAGAAATATTGTCAAATGTAAAATATACACAATGTGTAATAAATATATAATCATGCATAAAATTTTTTATGATGTGAAAGATAATATATATCTTATTTATGGTTTTAAATTTTGAGAATTTTTGAGATTCCTATAGATTACATACCAAATGATGTTGAATATATTCTTCAATGTATATAATATCACAATAAACTAATGTGTTATTAAGATTTAATCTAATAATAAGATGAATTGATCATTTCAAAGTGAATAAGAAGTGAATGTTAAGATAGAATTAATTGATACCAACATGGACTAAATTGTTCAAGGACTTTGTTGATAAGATGAGGTTGTGATATTTCTAGATATTGTGCGGATTATTAAAAGAGAGAGTCTTATATACCGGATTGAATGAGAATATAAATTTGAGAAATTATTGACCGGTTTTAATGAGAATATAATGCTTCCATAAATCAACAAATATTTAAATATTTTAATATGAAAAATATATCATTGTAATTTTTCATAGGTATTAAAAATATTACAGAAGAAGGAGAAGTGTTGCTGCTATATGAAATTTGAAACTATATTTTTGAGAAGAATCTTTGTGTATCAAAGTGATAAGTAACTAATGAAATTTATTAGAGTAGAACCTGTTTATAATGGGATAATATGGAGAATAAGGATAAGAGGGTTAAAATTCATTCTTTAAAATATCTCAATATTGTAGAAGACAATTGAGATGATAAATAAGAAGGTCGATACTACTGCAGTTGTGTCAAGTCACTTGCCCGAATGGCCCGAAGACCGTCTTTTTTATTTTTATTATGGATAATCCCACTTTTAAGGGTTTAAGGGGACCTCGTACATGACCCATAGGCCGAAGTCACAAAGCCCTAAAAACCCGCAATACATGAACCGAAGGCCCAGAGGAAAACCATGCCCAATACATGACCCGTAGGCCCAACCCACTTGAACTGCCCCTCCCTAGCTTTCTGCATAATTGATCACCTAGCTCCCCACCAAGCATTGCTGATTAGCTATCATTTCCCCATACAAAGCTGCATGGTGTCTTGTCCCAATGGTGGCTGACAAACCCTCTCATTCTTCCAATCCGGTTAGCTCTGTATCTAGTGGCTGCTACTCCTATTGCTCTGATCCTCTTCTGGGGCCTTTTTTGTGTGAACTGGGCTACTCCATGGTCTACATGACCCGAAGGCCCTATGGTCCGAAGGCCTTTGATGACCTGAAGTCCCTGGAGACCCGTAGGCCCAAACCGGTGGCCCGAAGGCCCAAATAGGGTTAATAGTTCCGACTGCTACAGTACTGAATTGTACCTGCTACAGTGAATGCTACAGTAATACTACAGTGACTGCTATAGTACTGATACAGTACCCTGGACATTCTCCTCCACCCGGTTTTGAACCCGGGTCTCTTGTATACCAAGAAGGAGCCCTTACCACTCGAGTACGAGCTCGTTGGCTTGTGTCAAGTCACTTGAAAAAGTGATAAGCATAAAAAAATTCCAACTCTATGGTAAATTTATATCAGAGAGGAAAATAAAAATACGGAGATGGAATAAATTATATTAATAAGAGTAAATGGAGAGATCTACATAAACTAATTTTATTCACTTGATGTGTCAAGACTTCCATATTGATGAGTTAGTATGTTTTGAAGATCATAAGAGGATCTGAAGTTGAGGAAGACTAGTGATAAATACTCATTGTAAGATAATGTTTCTTGTATATTTTTCAAGATTTATTTGTATAAATATTTTTATATTATAATTATTTTCTCAAAGAATCTGTTTGTGGAATAAAATAAGACCACCTGATATAACAACATCCCAGAGAAGTTTGGAGATCTTCTTTAGTAGTGGAAGGAAATGTAGTAACATCCCAGGATTCTATGAAATCTCTTCGGAAAAATTAATTTAAATTAATTGATAGCTTGTGTTACACACAATTTATTGTTTATCATTCATTATATACAAAACCAATTTTATCCTACATTTCACATAACATTGAGTTTATTCAAACTTGTGTTACACGCAAGGCCGAGTCTTACTGGACAACAATATACTATTAATATTATTTATTTAACTTAATTGTTATCACATATCCATTGGAATGAAAGTAATGAACTTAATTAACTAGATTAATACTATTTGATTTTAAAATGTTTATATAATGAATCCTTTGGTGTCAAATTAATTATAAATTAAAATAAAAACCAATTTAATATAAAGGATGTTTTTCTATAAAAAACTACTTTATTCCCACAAAGGCCTTTTATATTAATAAATAAAAATATTCAAAATTAGAGAATGATATTAATGAAATTTATATGTTATATATTTATTAATTTTTTTAAATTCATCTGATAAGTTTTATAGGCTTAAATTAAGAGGAAATACAATTTTAAGCATTAAATATGTTTTTTTTCTAAAAGGGAATTTTCTGCGTTTTAATATCATATTAAATTTAAAAATAAATTCTGAAACATTATTGAGTTTTTTGTGAAAATAAACTTACTTTTTAAAAGAGGAATATCAACATTTACTTTGGTTGAATTTTTGGTATTTTTCTAATAGCATTCTTATTTTTATGAATAGTCATCAACTTCACTTTTTATTGATAAAGAAAAAATGCAAGGAGAAGAAGGGTCATGGACGATGATAGTGGTGAAGACCAAGAGTGTTACCACAGATAAAATTCTTACACTCTATGGGATGGAATAAAAATAGTGATAGGTGATAATCATCTCAGAGACCCTTGCATGCCTAACCAGGACATGAAGAACATAATTACTCTCTCTAAGCATGTTCTTGATGCTAATTCATTGGTTAAAAAACACCCCGCAATCCCTAATAATATAAGTAAGATCCAAATGAGCGGGCTTGAGGGAGCTAAGGAGTCCTATCAATGAAGAATAATAAGTCTCTTCCATAGTAAGCTCCACATTAAAGAGATCACAAAGTATAAAAACACTATGCATGGACCAATATTCAGAACTTAGAGAGTTTCCGACACAAAATAAATCCCGAATAAAAATTGTGCAGTTCCACTAGTGTAACACATGATCCCTCTACTGCATATGATGCCATGATCCCAAGAACCATCCACATTCATCTTAAACCCCCGTGCTAGTGGAATCCATTTGATCTAATAACCCCTACCAATGTTATAGAAACCCCTAGGATATGATAAGACCCGAGGAATAAGGACTATGAGGGAGATGATGCTATCCCCACCACCCAAAATAATTCCAAGTTTGTTCACCAAGTATTTTACATGCACCTTCAGTATGCAAATAAAATTCCTGGAGCCATTTCTCAAAGCTTTTGTTGACTCCCAGATGACCCAATACACCACTTCGATCACCGTCTAGTGAAATTTTAGTTTGGCACCTGTCGAGATATCATATTGAAACTTGGATGTAGACAAATAATCCATTGAATCCCCATTTCAAGTATCACCCAAGCTATGTCTTACAAGATTACACAAAAACACTACCCAATCTCTCTTGAAGAGAAGGTGGCAAACAGACCCACCTCTCAGAGTTGTGGAACACCCGCACCTTGAGAACATATGAATTAACTCAGTTTTAATGTATTTATTTTTTGGAATATTATGATTCATCAAACTACAGATAATGAAATTATTCTTGGTATATAACTTTTTACACAAAATCATGGATGCAAAAACATTAGATATAATGATCCCCTGTTTCCCTTTACGAAATTTTTTACTAGAGCATAGTCAAGTGGACAATTACATAGAAACAATACTATTAGTTATACCAGTTTATTTAATTGGAATAAATTTCACATTAAAACTGTATATAAAATCATTTTTAACATTTTAAAACTTCACTTGAAAAACCTGATGTCTCGTCCCATTTGTGGGATTGATTTTAAATTAATTTCTTACACTTTTGTGATTGAAATTATGAAAATGGAATCCATATTTTGTATAATAATAACTTATATAATATATTAAGTCCAAATATTTTTTTTACAAAAAATATTATTGAATGAAATTAAAATTAATTACAGTGATTAAGGTAGAACATGTGTTTATGTTATAGTTAAACTATAATCTTAAGTGAAAAAAATGACCTAAAAACTTTTCCAAAACCCATTAGATGGAAATTATTCAGAAAAATCCCCAATTGTATCTAATTTTTTTAATGGATTAAAATTATGTTAGGGAGACCTCTCAATAGTTGTTTTCTTTTTATATTTACAATTATTCCACTGCTTATCCATTATAAAAGGCACTCCCCTCCCCTATCATCACACATCTAAATCCATTTTGGCTCATAAAGAGACTTCCATGATAATATATAAAAAATACCTAAACCAATCCTAAAAGAAAAAAATTTAGGATTAAATAAATCCAAGGAAGTCCTTCAGTGTGAAGTAAAAGTGGTTACCCAAAAAATAGGTAACATTCTTCAACGATCACTTTTGTTTTATTTCATTCTCTACCCATTAAATTATTATTATTATTATTATTAGATGATTATATAATAACCTAATTATCATAAATATAAAAATATGTTGTTATTTTAAGGGTTCTACCAATAACTAAATATGTTGTACATCTCGAACCCCTTGTTGTTTGATTTTCATGATCACAATCACCTTATTATTTTACTAATCTTGTTTTAAGTGTTTGTGTTGATAGGCAAAAGGTTGTCAAGGACTTAGGCCAAGAAGAAGCCAAAAGTGGACTGAAATTCAGTCCACCGGCCAACCGATGGAAGACCACCGACCAGCCGATGGAGGACTGGACAAGAGGTATTCCTCTGTCCAGACCACCGGCCAACCGGTGTCATACCAGCGGCCAGCCGGTGGCACCCAGAACAGAGGGCTGAGCCACTGCCTCACCACCGGTCAGTCGGTGGCTCTGTCACCGGCCAGCCGGTGGCACCCTGATGAACAGTGGCAGCTACTGTCTGCCCACCGGCCAGCCGGTGGCTCCTCCACCGGTCAGCCGGTGGAGCCTGGACCAGAATTCTCCTCCTCTGCCAAGGCACCGGCCAGCCGGTGGCCCTGCACCGGCCAGCCGGTGGAGCCAATCAAACTAGCCGTTGCAGTTTGACCAGGCTGGCCCACTTGGCTCCCAACGGCTCTTTAAGCCTCTCCAACGGCTTCGAAGGCCCCCAATGGGTTCCATGCCTATAAATAAAGGCCAAGGATGCCCCGGACACCACCCGGAACTATACGGAAGCCCACAGACACCTTGTTGAGCATTTGGCGTACCTCCGGTGCATTCCTCCAAGGGAACCCCAAGTGCTCCATCCAATTCCACATCCAAGGAGCTCCTCCAAAGAAGCTTGGAAGCGGCCTTCAACATCTCCATCCAATCAAAGGCGCCCAAGGCTTCTCAAAATATGGTTTTATTGTTTTATTTATTTTGAGCTTTAAATTTGGTTTTGTGCCTACAAACCCCAAACTCTTTCTTCATCCTCCTTTCTTTTGGGTTTCACATCACCACTAAGGTGTGAAGAGGTTTCTTCAAGCCTTTCCTTTTAAAAGGCTTGAGTTTTCGGTGAGCTAGCCTTCACCCGTTAAAAAGGCTAGTGGGTTCTTGCTATTCCATTAAAAGCAAGTGGGTTCTTGCTAAACCATTTCAAAAGCAAGCTGTAATAGGTCCTAGTGCTACCTCAAAGCCTAGTGGGTTTCTTGCTAAAACCATTGAAAAGAAAGCGGTAGGAATCTCTCAACGGTTAAGTTGGGAGCGGAGACGTAGGCCGGGTTTTGGCCGAACTCCGTTATCAATTTCTTGTGTGATTGCCTCTTTTATTTTCCGCTGCACTTTAACTTTGATTTGATTTTGTTAATCATTTTTTTTGAAAGGAAATTCACCCCCCCTCTTTCCATCATCCTCGGCTTTCTCCGACCCAACAATTGGTATCAGAGGAGTAATTTGAGTAATACCTTAAACGGTTTCAAATTCAAAGATCCATTGTGATGGCATCTACCTCTTTCTCCCCCGAGGGCTACTCATTGGGTCGAGCTCCATTTTTTTATGGGACCGACTATAATTATTGGAAAACCCGCATGACCACTTTTTTAAGAAGCATAGGATATCCTATTTACAAAATTGTCATGCATGGTTATACTTTGTCTACCCCCGACGAATCCAAATGGACCCCCGCCGATATTAAGAATTTTGAGCTTGATGGCAAAGCCATGAACGCTCTCCATTGCGGGTTAGATAGAAATGAATTTAATCGAGTGTCTACTTGCACCTCCTCACATGAAATTTGGAAACTTTTAGAAGTAACTCATGAGGGCACTAACAAAGTTAAGGATACTCGGTTAGACATGTATAGACAAGATTTTGAAAGCTTTACTATGTATCCTTCCGAATCTATTACCGATATGTTTACACGCTTCACTGACATTTGCAATGGAAGGAAATCTCTTGGTGATGATGTTTCAGCCGAGACGATGGTCAAGAAGATCTTATGGGTCCTTCCGAGCTCATGGGCACCTAAAGTAACGCCAATCCAAGAAGATAAGGATGTCAAAAACATGCCGGTCGAGGAGCTCATCAGATCCCTCATGACATACGAAATCACCATGAGGAGGCAAGCTCAAAAGGAGGGCACACCAATCAAGACACCAAAGAACATTGCCCTCAAGGTACAAAATGAAGTAAGCTCCTCCTCATCATCATAATCTTCATCTTCTTCATCATCAAGCGGCGACTCGGAAATGGAGAATCTCGCCCGCCAAATGCACAAATTTATGAAGAAGCACAAGAAGTAGAAGAAATCTCGCAAGGCGCGAAAGCAAGAACCCACCGCAAGATCCGAGCCCAAGGTAAAATGCTACGGGTGCGGCGAAAAGGGCCATTACAAGCCCGATTGCCCACTCAACAAAAAACGGGCCACGCAAAAGGAAAGAGGAAAGAAAAAGGTCCTCAAGGCAACATGGAGTGACACCTCCTCATCATCCTCCTCCTCCTCCTCGAGCGACCAAGGTACAAAATGCCTAATGGCATTCCATGAGGTAACATCTTCCGACTCCTCCTCGTGTTCTTCAAATTCCAATTCTTTAAATCATCTATCTTATGAAGAACTCTCACATGCTAGAGACCAACTTGAAAATGGTTTTCATGAGCTTTCTTCAAAATTCGTTGCTTTGAAAAATAATTTCAAAAAACTCTCTTCCGAAAAAGAACAACTTCTCAAAGAGAAGGAAGAGTTGACCCTTAAAATCCAAAATTTTCCAAATGTTGATTCCATGGAATCAACCATCAAAGACCTAAGGGAGACCCTAGCTAAGTTCACCCAAGGGGAACAAAATTTGAACAATCTCCTAGGTTCCCAACGAATATCTAGAACCACCAATGGACTTGGCTACACCAATGTAGCTTCCTCCTCCCATGCTCCAACTGTTTTTGTAAGGGGGAGCTCTAGTTTTAAATTTTGCAACTATTGTAAAAAACCCGGGCACCTCATTTATGAATGCAATTGTAAAAACGCCCGGTACGGCCAACCCAAATCTATTTTTTATTCGGACGAGTTTTATAGGAGAAGACCCGCCATGAGACAAGTATGGATTGAAAAATCCCTTCTAGCGAGTCTCTCCGGGCCTAAAATTGTTTCTTTTCAAAATTCCTCTCCCCGATGATTCATTGTTTTTATTTAGGGGGAGTTAGGATCTTTTAAGCCTTTTTGTGTATTCAAAGTTTTCATTTCAAACTCAACACTTTGTTTCAAAACGCCCAATTCAAATTTTTCTTTTCCAACAGTTGGTATCGAATTTTTTTTTTCATTTCAATTCTCTCAATTCAAACCTTCATTTTCAACTCTTGGTTTTTGATTCAAAACCTTCAATTCAAACTGTTTTTCAAATTTTTTATTTCAAAACTTTCAAATCAAATTTCAAATTTCATTTGGTTTAAAAATCTCCATCTGTTTTTCAAACCCTTTCCCTCAATCAAGTTTTATGCCCCATTCTATTTTGATAATCACAAAGGGGGAGAAATTTCTTGATTGATTGGGGGAGAAACCTTTTTGATCATGCTTTGCTTTACATTTCATTTTATTCATTAAAGCATGCCTTTAATTCATGTTTTTACATTAATTGTTTCGGTGATTGTGATCATCAAAATAGGGGGAGATTGTTGTACATCTCGAACCCCTCGTTGTTTGATTTTCATGATCACAATCACCTTATTATTTTACTAATCTTGTTTTAAGTGTTTGTGTTGATAGGCAAAAGGTTGTCAAAGACTTAGGCCAAGAAGAAGCCAAAAGTGGACTGAAATTCAGTCCACCGGCCAACCGATGGAAGACCACTGGCCAGCCGATGGAGGACTGGACAAGAGGTATTCCTCTGTCCAGACCACCGGCCAACCAGTGTCATACCAGCGGCCAGCCGGTGACACCCAGAAAAGAGGGCTGAGCCACTGCCTCACCACCGGTCAGCCGGTGGCTCTGTCACCGGCCAGCCGGTGGCTCCTCCACCGGTCAGCCGGTGGAGCCTGGACCAGAATTCTCCTCCTCTGCCAAGGCACCGGCCAGCCGGTGGCCCTGCACCGGCCAGCCGGTGGAGCCAGTCAAACTAGCCGTTGCAGTTTGACCAGGCTGGCCCACTTGGCTCCCAAAGGCTCTTTAAGCCTCTCCAACGGCTCCGAAGGCCCCCAATGGGTTCCATGCCTATAAATAAAGGCCAAGGATGCCCCGGACACCACCCGGAACTATACGGAAGCCCACGGACACCTTGTTGATCATTTGGCGTACCTCCGGTGCATTCCTCCAAGGGAACCCCAAGTGCTCCATCCAATTCCACATCCAAGGATCTCCTCCAAAGAAGCTTGGAAGCGGCCTTCAACATCTCCATCCAATCAAAGGCGCCCAAGGCTTCTCAAAATACGGTTTTATTGTTTTATTTATTTTGAGCTTTAAATTTGGGTTTGTGCCTACAAACCCCAAACTCTTTCTTCATCCTCCTTTCTTTTGGGTTTCACATCACCACTAAGGTGTGAAGAGGTTTCTTCAAGCCTTTCCTTTTAAAAGGCTTGAGTTTTCGGTGAGCTAGCCTTCACCCGTTAAAAAGGCTAGTGGGTTCTTGCTATTCCATTAAAAGCAAGTGGGTTCTTGCTAAACCATTTCAAAAGCAAGCTGTAATAGGTCCTAGTGCTACCTCAAAGCCTAGTGGGTTTCTTGCTAAAACCATTGAAAAGCAAGCGGTAGGAATCTCTCAACGGTTAAGTTGGGAGCGGAGACGTAGGCCGGGTTTTGGCCGAACTCCGTTATCAATTTCTTGTGTGATTGCCTCTTTTATTTTCCGCTGCACTTTAACTTTGATTTGATTTTGTTAATCATTTTTTTTAAAAGGCAATTCACCCCCCCTCTTGCCATCATCCTCGGCTTTCTCCGACCCAACAAAATACACTTCCATCAAATTGGTAACACAATCACCTTTCATGTGTAAGACAAACTACCGCCTCGCGATACGATGCCATTCAATGTTTACTTTAACACCTTTTATGATTGGGAATTGAGATGGATATAATTTTTTTATATTTTATATATGATATTTTTATTGTATTAATACTTTCAAAATTATCATATAACACATACCTTCATGGTTTCCATTTGGTGAGTATACAATAATATCATTTGGGGAAGTGTAGACTATAACCTCCTCAAAGCGATGTGATATGTTTACCTGTTATATTGAATGTGTTTAATAAACTTATATGATATAAATAAAATATTTATGAAACTAATTACATAATTATATATCTTAAAATAATACATATCATTTTATTTTTTCCATTTCACGCAATGAAAAAAGTGATAACGTCGTTTGTGGACGTCTGGACTATAATCTCGAAGCGATGTGATTCTTCCCTTTTCATCACCACATCAAAAAAATTATATATATATATATATATATATGTATATATAATTAAATAATATTTTATTTATGATATAATTTCCATTCTTTAATGATAAAAAATACTTAAAGTATCTCCATAATGATGATGTAATAATGAGGACGTTACTCATGCATACGTACGACCTACCGTCTCTATGATCATAACATTGGATAATTTTTCATAAGCATATTTCAGGTATGATTTTAAAATTATAATTTTTTGTAAAAATGTAATAATTACTTCGTTTTTATAATTCTTTATATATTTATTTAATGACCTCATTGTCCATAGTTGACTTACCAAAGTTAGTTTTGACACATAAGTCAAATATGGTCAAAACATTCGACTTAAACATTAATGATTAAGTAATTGTATATAACTTGTTTATAAGTGAAATAAAAGTAATAATAAAATTTCAAAAGTTTCTCAAGTAGGTAAATAAATAACATGTGTTTATTATTAAGCAATATAGAGTAAAATCATGACAATTCAAACTCAAGGTAAGGGATTTTCATCTCACTTTTTACATTTTTGAGATAAATGTCATATTCAACAATTATTTATTTTTTGTAGTATATATAATTTTTTATATATATTATATATATATATATATTTATTTTATCTTAATGTTATTTAAATGTTTCATTTGATGAATACTACTTTTTGGGTATCCAATTCAAATGTTACCACAGTTGTAAGTGGATTTCTAGTCTCACTTTTATTTCTGTGAGACTTATGCAATATTAACAACTTATTTTTATTTTTTGGTGTATATATTGACCATGGATGAATGTATAATTATTATACTTTAATTTATTTTAAATTACATATCCGTTTTATGATCTCAATTTCACGGGGTTTACAATTTCAAAATTACCAACGCAGTAATGGTCCACTGTCACAAGTTTCCTTCGTTGAGATGTTTGTTTTGTTATAAACCCATATTATTTTATGTGGTTTATATGATTCTATTTCTAAATTATGTATCATAAATCTCATTATTACCATGTTATTCTATATTAATTTAATGTTACACAATTATGGTTCTTATAATTTAAATGTTTCTAAGTGGTATGGGACACTTTGAAATGCTTAAAAATTATTTTCCTCATAATTTTTTTAATGACATTTTAAGGGAATTTCCACTCATAATTATCAAAAACCCTTGTTGTTACTTATCTACCACTAGGGGTAATTTTTATTGATACCATATTCATTATTTCTTTGGATTAATTATTATTGTTTCAAAGAGATTGTTATGAAACCAATCTCATTTCCACGAGTAACTAATGTCCTAAAGAGATTGTCATAAAATATATTTCTTTTCGATGGGTTAATCATGTTGCAATGATTGTATTATTGAACCCATTTCTTTTTAATGGGATAATCATTTTCTAATGAAATTTTTATCGAACCCATTTCTTTTCAATGGATTAATCATGTTCAAAAGATATTGTTTTGGAACACATTTCCTTTCTATGGGATATTTATGTTATTAATAGATTGATATGGAACCCATTTATTTTGAATGGGTTAATCTTGTTTCAAAGATATTATTATTGAATCCACTTCCTTTCTATGGTTTAATCATGTTTCAAAGATATTCTTTTGTAACCCATTTCTTTTTCATGGGTAAATCATGTTTTAAAGGGATCACTATTGTAACCATTTCTTTTATATGGGTTAATCATGTTCTAAAAATATTTTTATAGAACCCATTTATTTTCCATGGGTTAATATTGTTTCAAAGAGATATTTATAGAACCTATTTATTTTACATAGGTTAATCATGTTATAAAATAGATAATGGTTGTTCCTATGAGTTTTGATGGAATGATAGGTTTTATGTGTTATGGTACTTGGAAATTTGATGGGTGGTTCCTTGATAAACCAATGACTAGTGGTTCTATAATAAACCATTGAAAAATAGTTCCATGATAGAAAAATGATGGGTTGTTATGTGATTTCCATCCAATGAACTGGGTATGGAAGTCGACCATATGACTATTTTATTAGTAATAGGGACATGTATAGAAGTCGACAAAATGATTATTCCATTTATAATAATGAATTGTATAATGATGTACTAAGATACACTTATGTGTTTCTTTATGATTTATATGGGTTTAAAATGTTTTTAATGATAAAAATTTATATCCCATGGATTGTGTTTTTTAATGTTAATGACTATTTCTTTTTCTATCTTTTCATATTTGATGATATAGGTTTTGATGGATATGTGTTCCTTTATTATTATCTCACTCACATTGATTATGTCATCATACCCTTATGAAAACACTTATTCTCATTGATGAAATTTATTTGTTAGTGCTTATGTTTACCCTTAACAAGCATTTGATATCACCCTTATTATGTTTCCTTTTCCCCAGGTTATAAATAATGACATTGAATGATTTATTTAAATAAATTATTTCACAAGGATGATATTGATGACTTAATGTGAAATAAGAAAACATGGGTATAACAGGAGATAATTATCAGCTTTATGGAAAAGTTTTTTATGAGTCCAAGTTGATGTGAATTGCTCCTATAGGAGTTTTCCTAATTCTCTAAAAATTTAATCCTAAAAGGTAATCCACAATGTATATGATCCCAGTTTTATTTTTTATTTTTTAAGAGTTTGATGGAAAACAGTGGGTTATAATTATTGTAATCATAGTCAGAAATGTAATGTTCTGGGTTTGAGTATAGGATTCAGGAGTATGCATACTGAACTATTATAGTTAGAATAAAATTTCGAATTAGAAAAAGTTTGATTTTATGTTGTTTTTATATGAGTTTTTCTTATGTTTTATGGATACAATCATACATTTATAATACTAAGGTTTATCATAAGTTTTAAGCCTTAGATTCCCTATTTTTTGATTTTAAGTTGTTAAAATTATGAGGTTATCAATGATATTTTTGGAGATTTGTTTTTTGGGTTGAGGTATTTGTAACACCAAGGATAAACATGATGTTTTTAGGGAGGATTTATTTTTTAGGATTAAAGAAAAAAAGGGACAACCAGAAGGCTGAGTAACAACCCATCACACCCGACAAGGCCTCGAGTCTTGAACCTACAACCGAAGGGAGATAATGGTTTAGAACCTACCACTATCCATCATGATTTCAATTTTAATATAAATTTTTTATAGGTTAAGATTAATTTTATTTAAGAAACATAAGAGATTCTATTTGAGGAGTAATAGTTTATCGATATTAGAAGAATATATGATGAAATAATTCTAATCTATATGTTTCTAACTTAGTCATGAAATATTTGAATAATTTTAAGGATATTTATTTATTGAATAATTTATTATGGTATTTTGGTATTAATATTGAATTTTGAATATTAGTGTGTTATTTTATGTTTTACTCATTTTTGGAATTATCATACCATGTGAGAACAATTTTTATTTTTGTCAATGTCTAAATACAGGTGGAATATATTGAAAATCCATTTTATAGTTATGTGGTATTAAAATGTTAATTTTAGTGCTTTAGGAATTAAAAAATCATCTTAAATTCTCATCATATGGAGAAAAAGATGATATTTTGGAGGAAAATGATTAAATAATGAAATCATACTCATCAAGTAAGTATATTTATGTTTTCTTTTTCTCTTGTTCTAGATGTAAGGACAATTATTTAACTCTAGTAAAATAATCTTGAAACAAAATTATTATCCCAATACCTTCAATTTCAATGATCAATGGTCTTTTCAATCTTCATAGATTGTTGTTTTTGAGGCCCTTATCTTTTCTTCAATCATTCAATTGTTTATGATCAATGACCTATATCACTCTACATAATTATGTACTCTTTTCCTCCATTACCACCTATGTTAAACCTATGTGAAATCTTAGTTATGAGTAACTTTTGGTGACATTTATTTCTCCCACTTTCCCTTTTTAAGAGGATCTTTTTAAACATTTTTATGACGTGGGTTTCAAAAAAAATTCAAAAACTATTTATCCCTTGATAAATAAGAAGAATTTAGAGTGAGATAATAATTTTAAGGGTTATGATGTATCTTAATATGATTTTAAGAAAAATATTCTCAAAAATTAATTTAAATTATTATATAACACATACCTTCTTGATATCCATTTTTTTGAAATATGATAACGTTATTTGTGGCTGTGTGGACTACTACCTCCTCAAAGAGATATAATATGTTCACCCTTTACATGGAATGTATTAAATAATCTTATAATAAAAATATATTATATAAATAAAACATTTAATATATTAATGAAATAATTATATTTTAATCCATATAACATATCATTTTCTACTATCCATTTCTACCACTGAAAAGGCGAAAACGTCGTTTGTGGACGCATGGACTTCCGCCCATCAAAGCGATGTGATTCATTATTTTTAATCACCACAACCCAATAAAGATATACATAAGAATATATAATTACATAATATTTTATTTAATATATAATTATCATTATGTAATGATAATTTTTTTACCTTGTTTCCATAATGATCATTGAAAAATAGGAACGTCACTTATACGTACGTACGACCTACAATCTATATGGTCATAAAGTTGTTTAATTTTATATAACCATATTTCATGTATGATTTTAAAAGTAAAATTGATGTAAAAATGTGATAATTTTATCATTATTATTATTTTATATATATTCAAATAATTATTTTATTGGCCATAGTTGACCCATCAAAGTTAGTTTTGACAAATAAGTTGAATATGGTCAAAACATCCGACCTAAAAAGTATTTATTTATTATTTATATATAACTTGTTTATAAATAAAATAAAAGTAATAATAAACTTTTAAATGGTTATTAAGATGGTATAAAATTTTCATAATTTTATTATTAATTAATATAGAGGAAAAATATGACAAATCAGACTCAAGGTATGGGATTTAATCTCACTTTTTACATCATTGAGATAAATGTCTTATTCACCACTTAATTATTTTGTGAGGTATATAAAAATACCCTTTTTATGTATTATTTTTTTAATTATTTTGTATTCATGGTATTTAAATGTTTCATTTGATGAATTTTACGTTTGGGGTTTCTAATTCAAATGTTACTACAGTTTTAAGGGTATTTATATTCTCACTTTTATTTCTATGAGACTTATGCCATATTCACCACTTATTTTTGTTTTGTGATGTATATACTGACAGTTAATGATTTTAAAATTATTATACTTTAATTTATTTGGATTTACATATCCACTTGATGATCTCTCTTTCATGGTGTTTATAGTTTCAAAGTAACCAATTAAGTAATAGAATTTTGTCACAAGTTTCCTTCTTTGATAAAATTTTTATGTTATAAACCTGTATTATTTTGTGAGTTGTATATTATTATCCTTTTACGAGATATATAATGAATAAACTTATTCTCATGATATTATAAGTCAATTTAATCTTAAATCTTCACAAGGATTGTAATTCAAATGTTTCAAGGTGGTATGAAACACTTGGATGTGATTAAAGATTATTTTCCTTATGAATGTTTTAATGATATTTTAAGGGAATTCCCATTCATAAATTTCAACCAACCTTATTGTTACTTATCCTCCACTGAGGATATTTTTTCGAATACCATCCTCAATCTTTCTTTGGATGGATTATGATTATTTAAAAGATATTTTAATTAGAACAACCCTTACTTTTCATACATTAACATTCCATAACTCATTCATAATACTTAAAACATTATACAAACATATTCTCAAAGAATGTAATTGTATAGTCCCTTTGGAAACATAGAAACATAAATAATGATACATAATTGAGATAAATTATCTCATAGTATGTTCTTCTTGACTATCATGTTTCTTAGAGACATCAAACATAACAAATTTCTTCATAAACTTGGGAAGGAAACATAAAAATGGGTGAGCTTAGATGCTCAGTAATGTTTAAAAAGGGAGAAACTTAAGCATAATCATGAGCATAAGGTTATGAGTACATGATTGTGAAAATAGATGATCATACCCTACATATCAAAGATCATATACATGAAACATGGAATAAATATTAGTAGTTCATAAGACATGAATCATAATGAAATAATGAACATAAGAAATGAGATCATAACATAAGAATAAAACATGGAATTCTGGTAGACAAAAAAAATATAATATGATTTCTATAGTACCCAAGGAATCACATATGGTTTTACTCTCCATAGCATCCAAGTTTTCATGGTTCACTCTCATGTCCATCTAAGTAGTGTGAGTTCACTCTTGATACCATCTTGGTAGTCATAGTTCACTCCCATGACCATATTAGTAGTCAATGTTCATTCCCAAGATCATCATAGTTTATTTCATGAGATATAAATCTTTACCTAATGCATTGGAGGGAGATATAGTTCATGACCATCTAATAATGAAATCATACATAGATGTTCCACAAGATCACAAATAATAAAATCATAACAAATAAAATGAAAAGGTTTTTATAAACATGTAATCATATCATAACATATGGAAAATTATATGTTTCATAATCATTTCATCAGAAACATAACCCATGAAATGAAGTGGGTTTGAAAAGAAAATAACCTATGAAAGAGAAATAGATAAACATAAAACCCCTGAAATAGAAGTGGATTTCGTAAATACCATGAAATTAAGCATAAACATTCATTGAAATAATGTGAATTAAACCTTTAGATAATTTTATAAAAAGGCGTGATTAACATTAACATATGTCATTTTAGAAGGAAAATAATTCTGAAATATCTTTCAAAAAAATTTCTTGATGCAAATATCCTTTCCTCATTGAAAAATGTTTTTAATGTATAAAACCATTTGAAAATAATTTTCTTAAAAATAACATTAAAACATAAATAATAATTGAAATATTTTTGAAAAACTTTTTCCTTTAAAACTTATAAAATAATATTCAAAACATTCTAAAAATATTTTTCATTGAAAAAACTTTTAAAACATTAATATAATGCTTAAAAATGTTTTGAAAACAATTTAATTCAAAATAAATTTGAAAACATGTAGATAAATCTTAAAAAAGTTTTGAAAACCATTTATTTGACCATCACTTTAAAAACAACTAAAAAAACTGAAAAACTTTTTGAAAACTTTTTATTTGAAAATAACACTGAAAACTTATAAAGAAATCATTAAAATTTTTTGAAACCATTTTCACTTGAAAACTTAAGAATGAATCTTTAAATTTTTTTGAAAACTATTTCCCTTGAATACTTATAAACTATGTTTTAAAACATTTGGAAAACCTTTTTCCTTGAAAAAACATTGAAAAAATATAAGAAACTATTAAAAATGTTTTGAAAAAAAATTCTTAAACATTTACTAAAAAACAATTTAAAAATAAAATTTTTAAACATACAAAGTAACCTTAAAAAAATGATGATAGGTCAGTCCTTAAATGTCGTACAAGGTAAGAACATTCCTTTTTCACAGTAAATGGTTAGAAAAAAATATTTTTTGGAAAATGACATGAATTTATTTTTTGAAAACATGGGTAAAATACAGAAAGTGAAAAAATGTATTTTTATTTTTATAATAAAATTGTATAATATTATTGGAAACCCTTCTTGGAAACCACGGTATTGAAAGAACACAGAATTCTGAATGAAGAGAGGGTATAGTTAGGTTTTCTTTAAAAAAATTCTTAATTATATTATGTACCAAAGAATGAAAAATGGTACAAATACATGAATATATTATGAATAACCATTTGAGGAGAAAATTCATGAGTGTTCTTGGGAGATTTATCATAATATTTCATTAATGGAAACAAAAATATAAATAATCTTGAAAAGCGATGAGATTATTTCAATAAAATATTATAACTTATTAACTTTGGATCATACTATCCATGTAAGAAACGTAAATTACATGAATCCTAAAATATCATGAAAATAAGGTTATTTGTGATATAACATGTAAAAAGGAAATATATACCCACCAAAATAAATTTAGGTGTATAAAAAAACACGAGTCTCAAAGATGGGAAATTGAGACAAAAATATTTTATTTATTTTCTAACTTTAGAAACACAAACTCCATGAAATAAATATCAAAGAATGGATTTATAAATACCCATAAATTTAATTATAATAAGAATTTAATACTTCTAGGGTTAGTATACATATGAAAAAAAGGAACGGGTGGTGAATCTCATGGAAATAAAAAGTGAGATAAAATCCCCTTATCTTGTATTTTCACTCTCACCGTACTCATTCAAAACACCTGTATAATAAATATAATTTTCTTATACATATTTTAATGATCTTTATTGTTATATATAACACCACATATGGTTTTATTATGTTGTTATATTACCCTATTGTTACCAATACTTTTTTTAGGTTTCACTTCAGGTAATATCCGCTTTGTTCTTTGTATGTGTCGTAATTTGTTAAATATTTGGTCCATAAACATATACCATGAATTAAAAAATGGAAAAAATGATATAAATATAATTTTTGTTCAATATAATTGTATTATAATAATCTGTATAATATAGAATAATGAAATGGAATACACTGTTCAGGGAGACGGTAAGTCGTAAGTACGCATGAACACTATTTTTGTATTTATTGTCGTATTGAAAAAAATAATGTAAATGATATATATATACATATGTATATATATAATTATTCCATTATAATTATTATATCATATATATCATATAATTTTACTAAACCAATCCTTAATACATTCCTTTTAGTGTGTGGATGAATCACATCGCTTTGAGAGGGCGGTAGTGCACACTTCCTCAAATGAAATTATAGTATTTAAATCAATTGGAATGTATAAATTTATTTTTTTAAAAAAAATTAAATAATATTTTTAATATATAACATATATAAACATGTTTTCTATCATAATGTCCACTATGAGAGGCTGTAAAGGAAAATGAGCAATCCTCATTTTGTGAGGCGGTAGTTCATTGTACACATAAACAATATGTTCATTACCCATTAAATATAAGTGTATGTAAGTGTAGGCAGATCCATTAGAATAAAAAAATAATAGTATATTTAATATTCTAGTGTTGTTATACAATCATGAAAAAAAGAGTGTCGATGGTGTGGATAAAAAAATAAAAGAATAGAGCTTCAGAGAAGACGTTACCTCTTAATCAGGTAAATACTTATGTTTTTTGCTAAAAGGCATACTTAAATTGATTTATTCCAAAAGGGAGACTTCAAGGAGAAATTTACAGATTTTGGGAAGTGTATTGTGTAGTTCTTAGACGAATCTATGTGGTTTAAGAGGTTTTAAGAATGTGGATTATTTTTTATAACATAAGATGTAACGTCTCAGTTCAAGAAGCTGCCTAGAGGTGCCCCATACCAAGTTGGTCATAGGGCCTCAAGTGAATTTTCCAAAAAACTAGAGGCTTAAGACTAGTAGAGAGGCCTTGGTGTGATGGTGGGGAAAATATTCCCTCATTAGAAGAGTAACGTAGTAGAAATAAATAGATAAAAATATCATATGCAGTAATAATAACATGAAATAAGTAAATAGAGAATGACTGAATAAATAAACAAATGGAGCACATATATAAATGATGCATGATACATATGTCTCAAAAAACAATCAAACAATCCACAATGATGGAATACATTACTAAACCAAAGTATAAGTTAGAAAATAAACTCCAACAACATCGCAAGGTTCATCTTGGTTCCATGCTTTCCAGCTCCATAGTAATCAAGTACCTAAAGTCGAAGGGAACTTTCCCTTATCTATACCTGCAACAATATAATATATTTGAGCCCAAAAGCATGACCCAAACAGGGTGTGAGACAATTCCCAATAGGACAACACCCAATGATATGTTCTTAATAGTCAGTGAATATAAATGGTAGGCAATGTGCAAAGGAAGTAATAAACAAGGAATTAGTCAAAAGTAAACAGTCTTACAGTTTCAATTATAATCATTTACATTTAATAATTTCACCAACCAAATTCAAATACAAGCAACCCTCTGGGATGTTCTCACTTCCTATCCCCTATGGTTCAACCAACAATAAGAATATAATAAATACTCTCTGAGGAAGCACTCATTATCAATTCCCCCTGTGGTGTCGTGTAAACAAAGTCTCTCTGAGGAAGCACTCACCGTCAATTCCCCCTATAGTCTTTTAACGGAAAACAAAAGACACTCTTAGAAAACACACAATGTCATTTCCTCCAGTGGTATCGTAAAGTATCTATAGACACTCTGAGGGACCAATCAACATCAATTCCCCCTATGGTCTCACAATATGATAATTATAACAAACACTCTGGGAAATCCCTCAACGTCAATATCCCCTATGGTATCACTACACCAGGTTCCCACAAACCGGTGTAAATAAATCATACACAAATGACAATTAACAGCCAAAGTAAACCTCAAAGTACCACTTGGATAATTAGGTACATGTCATGGCACAACATATAAGATAAATAATCACTCCATCCTAACAACACTAGGAATGGAAAACAAATATTCTAATAGGAAAAGATAGAAAAAATGGTCAAAATAAAACAAGAATGGGAAAACACATCCATAGCATGGAAATTATCTCTATTCATAATGAAACAACTTATATTCAAGTATAAAAGGCATAGAAGGCATTAATATGGTTAATATCCTTAAACGCACAATATCCCTAATGAGGGTATTGGGAAATTTTGCACATATAACTCAAAGAATAACTATATAAAGGAAAAAACCACCCACCTTGGTGTAGTACGATCGATATATCTGAACCTCAGGCCTTGAATTGTCTGAGAATGTTGTAGATCTAAAAAAATTATAAAAACATCCAATATAGGATATCTTGTGAAAGAATAGAAAAAAAGAAATGAGGTTTTAGAAGAAGTAATAACTGAATGATGTGATTCAAATGCAACCAAAGAAGTTTGATTCAGAGAACAGACAACGAGTTGGGGGTTTGAAGATGAATCGTTGGCTTTAGTTGGTCCTGGACTAGACAAGCTAAGAAGAAGTGCATTATTCCGATTAGACGTGACCCCGGTCCGTTTAATAAAATAAAAATAAAGTAAATAGTGTGTTCTTCAAGGGTACATGGCATGTACTTTCTTTAACCAACCTATGCTTTTGGTGGTCTCCAGGTCAACCCACATAGTGATGTGTTCAGCCATTACACGACCAACACACGACTACCCACGGAAACTGAGTACACGACGTGTACTCCTGAAATTTCTAGAAACTCCACTTTTTCTCAAAACAACATGTAAATAAAGACATTACAAAAAAGAATATTTGAGTTCTTAAAAACTTCCACACATAATGAAATTCCTCTCTAAGTTTCCCTAAGAAGGTGATGTAGAAGAAGAATCCTCAAACAGCTCCAACCACTATGATCTTACATCATCCTCCCTCTCCCAAGTCTTGTCATATACACACTTCTACTGCCATAAACCTCATACCAAAGGAATATACCAACCATATAGAACCTTCGCACTATGATAAACAATCTGGATAGAATTCTCCTCGAACGATGCTTCCAGATCTATCTATACCTCCTCGTATTGAAATACATGAGGGAGGTTTGAGAACTAATATCGTAGATGAGAAACATGGAAGATGTATTGCATAGCCTAATACCTATGAGGTAACTGAAACAGATAAGAAACTTTCCCAAATCTCTCCAAAACCTCAAATGGTCCATCATATCTCAGCGAAAGCTTACCCTGTCTCCTAATCCTCCTGTGTCCCAAGATCGGTGTGTCACACAAGAAAACCTGATCTCTGACCTCGAACTCCAAAGGTCATCTCTTTCAATTAGCATAATACTTCTTTCATGACTGTGCAGTAGTCGTCCTCTTCCAAATCAACTCTATATGATCTGTGGTCTCCTAAATAAGACAAGGTCCCATCATAACAGCCTCTCCTACCTCCATCCAACATAGGGGTGATCAGTATGGACTATCGTACAAAGCCTTATAAGGTGCCATATGAATAATTGCTTGAAACTATTTCTGTAGGTAAACTCCACAAGAGGTATATGATTCTACCAAGAACCTCCAAAATCTAGGTTGCATGCTCAAAGCATGTCCTCCAGCACCTGAATCATACGCTCGGACTGTCCATCAGTCTGGGGATGGTAATCTGTAATCAGAAGTACCTGTGTACCCAATTCCCTATGTAGTCCCTGCTAGACCTGAGAAGTAAAACAGGTATCCCTATCTGAAAAAATGAAGTGTGGAATTATATGTAGACGTAAAATATCCTAGATGTACAACCATCCCAGCTCATCTACATTGAAGGTCTCATTGATTAGAAAAAGTGAGCAACCTTTGTGAGTCTGTCAATGACAACCCATACTGCAGCATTCCATCGAAGTGACCTCAGTAACCCTATCACGAAGTCCATCGCAACACCATTCCACTTCCACTCAGAAATGGGTAATTGTTTCAAAAGACCTATTGGTCGCTGATGCTCCACCTTTACCTATTGAAATGTGGGACACCTCATGACAAAACCAACAACATCTCTCTTCATACCTAGCCACCAATAATAATGGTGCAGATCATGATAAATTATGGTGACACCAGGATGAACTGCCCAAAATGAGGAATGAAATTCTTACATCAGATCCTCACGTACGTCTGCTAACACCCATACCCACCCCTAGAAATGTAAGATATCATCCTTACCTATGGTCCATCCTAGAATAGGGTCCTCTCCGGACAAACTCTCCCATAGTACTAGGCCTTCTGAATCTAATAGGTGCCTCATTCACACTTGATCAAGTAGAGTATAGTTAACAGCTATAGAAGAAAGTAACATCATCCCCTATCTGTCATGCACCTCAAAATTTATCTCAGAGAATAGACCCATAAGCTACCGCTCACCGATGGCTCCTGAACTGCTTATATCTGAGTCCTCCTACTCAACGCATCAGTCACTGCGTTGCCTTTTCTAAGTGTGTAGGAAAGCTCAAATTCAAAGGACTAAAGGTCCTCAACCCAACTTCGTTGTCTTAGATTTAGATCTTACTCTGTGAATATATATATGAGACATTTGTGGTTGGTGAAAACCACAAAATGCTCTCCCAAAATATAATTTCTCCAATAATGTAAGGCATGAACAACTACAACCAACTCAAGATTGTGTGTCAGGTAATTCCTCTCATGTGGACTCAAATGTTGAGACCAATATGCAATGAATCCTTCCCCCTACATAAGCACTACTCCCAACCCAATACCTGACGCATCATAGTAAATAGTATAAATCTTTCCCAGCTCTAGAAATACTAGTATTAGTGCTGACATCAACCTCCTTTTCAACTTTTAAAAGGCTGAATCACAATAATCTGTCGACAAAAACTTTTCACCCTTCTTAGCCAGGCCCGTTAGTGGCACTGCTTTGTGTGAAAATTCTTCTTTGAAATTTCTATAGTATCTATATATCCTTAGAAAACTTATTACTTCAAAGACGTTCTTCAGCTTCTCCCATGAAACTACTTCTCTCACTTTCTTTGGGTCTACTGACACTCCTGTCTTTGAGATAACATGACCCAAGAATTTAACTTGGTCCATCCAAAAGTGGCATTTTGAGATCGTAGCATATAACTAATGCTCTCTCAGTGTACTCAAAATGATCTCAAGATAGGTGGGATGGTTGTGTAGAGTATGAGAGTACACCAAGATATCATCCACAAAGACTACCTCGAATGAATCCTGGTATGGATGGAACACTCAGTTCATCATTTCCATGAAAACTGTAGGTGCATTCACGAGACCGAACTACATAACCACATACTTGTATAGACCATACCTACTCCAAAAGTTTGTAAGAGGTATATCAGATGGTCTAACATGGAACTAATGATAACTGGATCTCAATTCAATCTTCAAGAACACCCGGGCTCCTCGAAGCTGATCAAAGAGCTCATCAATCCTTGGAAAAAGATATTGGTTCTTGACCGTCAACTAGTTCAGCATCCGATAATCCACACAACGTCTGAGGGTACCATCCACCTTCTTTACAAATAGGGTAGGTGAACCCCAGGAGAAGTGATGGGTCGTATGAAATCTTTAACTTGTAACTCCTCTAATGGCTTCGTGAGCTCCTAAAACTCTAGTGTAGTCATCTTATAAGGAGGAATGGACACTGGTGCCTCTCCTAGAACGATCTAAATAGAAATGTATACCTCTCACTCCAGAGGAAACCCAAAAAAGTCCTTTGGAAAGAAATACCTAAAATGATCCACTACTGGAGGAATGTCTATCTGTGAAGTCCCCTGGTCATCCAGATATAGACTACCAATCTGGGGTGTAACTCCTCCCAAACCATGATGCTTGAGTATTTCTCTGCATTCCTGGACATCCCATTTACCCTTAAGAAGAAATGATCTTCCCTATAGTGATGTAAAACATACCCTTTGATGATAACCATCGATGAATATCTATAAGGGAACTAACCAGTCTACTCCAAGTATGACATCATAGCCCATCATCTCTAAGACATAGAGGTTCTACAAGAAGTGACACCCACCAACCCTTAGAAGGAACTCCTTTAACTATCATACACTAACCTATATTGTCCCCAACAGAGTTTCCAGCATCAAGACATCAACAAAAGAAATGATACAGAGCCCAAGGCTCTCCACAATAGCATCAGATACGAAACTATGAGAAGCCCCTGTATCGAAGAGTGAAGAAGCTAAAACTAAGGAAACTAGAATATTACCGAAAACTGTAGAAGGGCTAGAATCCTGGTCCTAATAGGTCTTCTCCATTGCAAATTTCTAGCTTGTGTTGCGGACCTATGACCCGGCCTAACCATCCTGAGATTATCCACCCTGTTGTCGCTGAAAGCATGCCAACTGAATACCACGGCCGTGACCTCCACCTCGGCCTGAATGACTGGAAGAACTCCAGTTCTTAAACCAATGAGAAACTGGGGGTGCATCTCTTGAACACAGATTCTTATAGGAACTCTGATCACTAGATTCTTCTGAGAATAAATGACAAAAGTGATGAAGATGAACCATCTTACCACAAGATCAGCACACCATTGGTTCTCTCAGGAAACGTGGCCTCATATATTTGACCTTCTCACACTTGTAGCATACCACCTGGCTACCTGAAGTTGTATCTTGCCTACTCAAATCTCTACGTGTATTCTCTCGGCGGCGCTTCCTACTATCAGTCAGAGAAGCACTAAATATGGTTGTCGAACCACCCTGGCCCATAGCTCCAGAATCCCATAGGTTGTACTCTGTGATTAGTGATGGTTGACTATAGAAGATATAGTATTAAATATGAAGATGTTTACCAGAGATCAAATTTCTTTCTTGAGACCATCCTCTAACTTCCTCGCTAAGAATAACTCATCTCTCCATAGAAACGGTGTAAAACACTGTAGCCCTATGAAGTGAGGAGAATACTCCATAACTGAAAGAGGACCCTGCTCCGGACTCATGAACTCTCGGGCCTGATCAGCCCTCAAAGTATCCAGGTAGAAGTAATCGTAGAAGGTATGATGAAACTGTAGGTTCCCGGTGCAGCGAAAGCACGTTGGTGGGATTTCCCAACTTTAATTTTAGCGTTAAACAACGTTCAATCAGAGATCCATCATGATATAAAACACCAGATCTTTGGAATGGAACGAAGAACGAAAAAGAAAAGAAGAGTCCCAGAACCCTTGAGATAGGATCATCATATGTTGGTTATAATTAATTTTATTAATTCATAAGAATTACCTAGATGGAATTATTTCTTTTTTTGGAGTCTCCGGTCATGATCCTGTGATCCGTCATTATGTCATAGAATCCATGTGTAGGATTCCTCTAGCGGTTATCCACACGTGTGCCATGTATCTCTGGATGTCGCCGAAGGGATCTCCGGGTGCTAGCGCGGAAGAGCCTTCACATGCGATGTCAGCCTTCAACCGCCTTGATCTGGTAGAGGATCTCGCTCTCGTAACATGAGGGCGTTCTTGGTGGAAAGGGAATTATCTCTTGGTTTGAGAGTATTTCCAAATCCGTTGTGCACAACAAAATGGCTCTCTAAAGTGTTGGGGTTGTGAGTATATTTATAATCGGGTTTGAGGTTAATAGAGTTATGACAATAAATAAATGCGTTACAAATTTTATTTATTTCAATAACTCTTATTGAAACCCCATGTCGAAGTATTAATTCCTTGAAATGAACCCACACTGATTATAATTAAAATAATTTATTTAAAAAATATTATTTCATCAAAATCCTGACTGGAAAACTACACGGTGTGTAATAATTAATACACGACGTGTACTTTTATTTTCCATTTTTCTCCACCATATTTATTAGACCTTGAGTAATGGCTATTTATTTCTTAAATAAATGTAACTGTGTTACTTGATAATAAATATATTATTTCGCACACAATATATTCTATCGAATAAATAGTGTCGAAATAAATGTGATAAGGTATCCTTAAATAATTATTAAACCATAGTCGGGAATAATATATATTTAACTTGTTAAATTAATATTTAACTGAGATACATGGACACACTTAGTGTGTGACCCTCTAGGCCTCTTTCTCAGTGGAATTAGGCAGAGCCTACCTAAAGTCCAAGGTTAGCATCTAGCAACACGCCAAGGCACCCATTGAGAAAGAAGTTAATTCCGCAATGATGTGTCACCTTCTACGAACGCTTACCGTGTAATATAATCCCTTTGTCTCAATATCTCCAATCAATCGGGTTGCATGCTAGTTCCATCAACCCATGTGCTCAATTATTCTTTCTTTGACTTCCTGGAACTGAACTCGCCCATAACTTACCATGGTCATGGATTTATTTAGGCTATATCAATTCCATCAAAGGGCCTGAGATATCTACTTCTGTTATGGAATAGAAGGGACAAATCCTTTCTCGCATTATCTGTTAATACAGTATTACTCATGATGCACCCAACGTATCCTACCTCACTGCGAACAGTGTTTCGTCAGAGTTTTTGTCAATACATCTAAGTGCACAATTTGTAATACCCATTAATAATAATCTTAAAGTCTAAGGGCCAATACACATGTCCGCAGATAGGAACATCCAATGACATTATGAAATGTGGATTTCTTACTGGCGGGTCTCATTCTCATAATATCCTCCTGGATATTACCAAGGGTGCACGCCATGAGAAGGTGCCTCAATGTTTTATGAGTCCTCACCCCTAATGGCTTGTATTATTTGTGTCCCACAAATAACATCATCCGGACATAGAACATATATTCAAGAACAGTGTTATGGCACTTCTGGGTTCTCATCATAGCAGGGATCCGCTATGACCCTTTAATGCAACAGCTGTCCTTAGAACATTATCACATGCATTGTCATGCATAAGAACAAAAAATATTTGATAAGGCTTTTATTAATGAATAATGTAAAAAGTAGTTGGTTCTAGGCCACCAAATCCAAAAGAAACTCCTCCTAAGCCCTAAACTGCTAGAGTCCCTCCTGTGAGATCACATCCCAACATCTCTTGGAGGAATCCCAAAGCATAAACATAGAAAGCTTGACCATCCTCTTAGGAGGCATCTCCAGATTCTCAAAGAATGTAAGCATGGATTCTAGCCATGAATCTACAGCCTGGGTTCCTCCATCCGTTGGGAAAGTGGGAGGATACTACTGTTGAAAGACCCACGTCAATTCTGCCATCGACGAGGTAGGAGGCAGTGCTCCCTAAAAGGTCTGCATTATCCTCATAAATCCCACTCATAATTGTGCATAGGCACCTATATCCGATATTACATTTGTTTCCAGGACGAGCACGATTTTAGGATCTGCTGATGGTCCCTAATATACCATATCCGGTGTCCAATCACAGCCCTGTAGCTGGCGTACAACCAGAGGAAATCTAGGTGTCATGACTCTGCAAGGTCAAGCGCACACATTAGTTCATGAGTATCAAGGACTGAAACATAGAAGTGAAAGAGAGGAACATAAGAAATAAATCATTCAAGTTCTTCAAAACATGGATACACGATGTGTATATTCCCTACACAGTGTGTTCGCTTAAGGATTAAAATGGGTGTGTACTCTTGCCAACCCTTTCCGTGTAACACCCCATACACACGACGTGTTTCTCCACAACATGGAGTGTACTTGAATCGTGTTCTCCTGACTGAGTTATTCTACAAGAGTAGCCCACACGGTTCCCCTAGAACAAGACTACACAACCTTTTTATGGCAGACACGGTGTGTTCTAGATAAACTTCACCGACCTTTATTTTTAGTCACACAACTTGTTACACGGCTGACCCTACACGACATGTTTGTGTCAGACACAATGTGTAATAACTAGCCAACAATCCACCCATGTCGTTGGTCACACGACTGGACACATGGTCAAAACACACGACATGTACGACCGATATACTATGTGTTCCACCAATGATTTCCCAACCCCATGTCTCTTCCCAAACATCCAGTGACATGGTTAGACACTACACGTCATGTAAATATAGTACATGGAGTGTACTTAAGAAAAAAAATTTCTTCTCGAACAGAAGGATACATGGAATGTATTTATTATTACACACCGTGCATTATGGGGTTTTCTAGACAGTAATCAACAGAAACTACTCCCGAACCCATAAAACACTGAAACAAACATTAATGTGCCAAATTCTGATCCATTAGGGCCCTCTCTCCCTGTGAATCAAAGCATATCATCTTCTACAGGTCATAAACAAGAAAAACAATGAAATGATCCACCAAATTACAGTCCATGAGGACCTATAACACCTCAAGAAACCAAGTTTGGCATTCATTCAAACTAAAACTTACATATTAGAAATACACTATAAAACAGCAGGTATTCTACCAAGGCATCTATCCCAATTTCTTGAATATCTATCACAACATCTATCATAACTACATGAAATTAGTAATGCACCCTAAATGGCAGGATAAGAATGCATGACATGTGATCTCAAGCATGTTTCTATATGATGCATGAGATGGAATACCCTCATTTCATCTAGTCTCAAAAGAAATAAAACCTCAATATTAATAATGATAACAACACAAAACATATAAATCACTCAATGGTGAAATCAAATCAACTGTAATAACTACAAAACCATAAAAATAGCAATATATGAGGTAAATTGGCTTTTCCCTGTACATGGGTCAGCTACTCCCATGCATAGCTTATTACAAAGTACGTATTCCTTCCTATCCCAGGCTATAGGCTCTAAACAATAAGTAAAGAAGAAAAGAATACTTTAATACCACTTTTTAACATCTTAGTTCTTGAATCTGCCCTGGGGTGCCCTGTACCTGGTTGGTCACAGGGCCTGAAGTGCATTTCTCCAAATGCCACAGGCTGCCAACTAGCAGTGAGGTCCTTAGGTGTGATAATGGGGAAACCATGCTCTCATTGGCTGAGTGACACAACAGAAATAAATAGATAAAAATAGATGGAGAAGTAATAATAACATGAAATGAGTAAACAACGAGAGACTGAAGAAATAAACAACTTGATCACATATATAAATGATGCATGATACATATGTCTCAGAAAATATCCAAACAAGTCACAATGATGGAATAAAATACTAAACCATAGTACAAGAAAGAAAATAAACTCCAGCAGCATCGCATGCCTCAGATTGATCCCATGCTCTCCATTTTTACAACAATCAAGTACCTGAAGTCGAAGGGTGCTTTCCCTTATCTATACCTGCATCAATATAGTCTGTTTGGGCCTAAAGGCATGACCCAAATAGGGTGTGAGAAAATTCCAGTAGGAAACCACCCAAAGATCTGTGCCTAGCAGTCAGTGAATATAAATGTAAGGAAATGTGACAAACAAGTAATAAACAACGAATTACTCAAAAGTAAACAGTCCTACAATATTAATTATAATCATTTACATTTAATAATTTAACCAACCAAATTCAAATACAAGAAACCCTCTGGGAAGTTATCACAGCCTATCCTCTTTGGTTCAACCAACAATAAGGATATAATAAAGACTCTCTGAGGAAGAACTCAATGTCAGTTCCCCCTCTAGTCTCGTGTAAACAATGACTCTCTGAGGAAGCACTCACCGTAAATTCCCCCAATAGTTTTTTTATAATAAACTAAAGACACTCTGAGGAAGCACTCAACATCAATTCCTCTTGTGGTCTCATAACGTATCTATAGACACTATGAGGGATCACTCAACGTCAATCCCCCCTTGGGTCTCGCAGTGTGATAATTATAATAGACACTCTGGGAAATCTCTCAACGTCAATTTCCCATATGGTCTCACTACACCAGGTTCCCGAAGACCCGTGTAAAGAAATTGTACACAAAGGATAATAATATTCCAAATTAAACCACAAAGTACTACTTGGATAATTAGCTATAAAGCATAGAACAACATATTATATAAATAATAACTTTATCCTAACAACACTAGGAATAAAAAAAATAGTGTAACTGGAAAAGTGAGACCAAATGGTCTAAATCAAACAAGCATGGGAAAACACACCCATATCATTTAAATTAAACCTATTCACAATAAAAAAACTTCTATTCAAACATAAAAGGAATAACATGGCTTGACATGGCTAAAATACCTAAACATTCACTACCCCAAAGGAGGGAATTGGGTAGTGTTTCACATATAACTCAAATAAAAACTACGTAAAGGCACAAAATACCTACCTTGGCATAGTATGATCGATATAAATAAACCTTGTGCCTTGAATCTCCCTAGAACACCGTAGATCTACAAAAACGTGAAAATTGTTTGATGAAGGATATCTCATGAAAGAGGTGAAAACAAGAGATGAGGTTCTAGAAGAAGTAAGAACTCACTGATGATATTCCAACACAACTTATGGAGTTTGATTCAGAAAATAGATGTTGAGTCAGGGGCTTAGAGAAAATTATCATCTTTGGTCGCTCCTGGATGAGACAGGATGAGAAGAAGTGTGTTCTACTGATTAGATGTGACCCCTATCCATTTAATGAAATAAAAAGAAAGTAGATGGTGTGTTCCTCAAGGGTACATGGCGTGTACTTCTCTTTAACCATCCTCCACTTTAGGCGGTATCCAAGTCACCAACATAGAAATGTGTTCAGCCATTACACAACCAACACACGACTACCTGCGAAAACAGAGTACACGGCGTGTATTCATGAAATTTCTAGAAACTCCTCTTTTTCTCAAAAACATCGAGAAAAGAACGATATACCTGAAAATAAGATCTGGGTTCTTACATAAGAGGAATGACACTCTTGTAATATATTGGAAAAGGAAAACCCTGCCCACATTTTTTTTCAATGTGGATCCAATAATGGTCCAAAGTCAAGAAACAAAATTCTATGGTAAATATAAGGCCATAAAATTTATTTTGGAAAACATTATTGGTCATTTCGGACCATAAGATTATTGTTTATTTACATATTAAGCTTAATTTATCCTTAATCATTGTAATTAATTATAGTCACTTTCACTAATAATTTTTGTGAGAAACTAAGTTGAAATTATTTTAAATTATAAATTATTATATTCAAAATATTGAATCCATTTTTCGAAAATATAACCACATAAGTGGAGTAAATTAATTTAAAATTAATCCTGTTGTCAAGTTAATAAAGAATCTTTTTAATGTAAAAACGTTCAAAAAATTTCCCACTTTTTAAACTCAATTTCAATTTTAAATTGATTTAAATGGTTTAATTTTTATTAAATGATAAAAATATTATCTAATTAAACATTTAAAAAAATTTAAAATCTTATTTAACATTAGAAATAAATTAGATGAAAAATGATTTTTGAATTAAAATTCATTGTTTTTAAGTGTTCATTATAAAATGAATCCTTTCAGAAAAATACCAAAACTTTATACTAATATAATTATTATACAATGATTTCAAATATGAAGTTTATTTTTACATATTAAATCTAAATAATTTCCAAAAATTGGATTTATAATGGGTTCTCCTTTAAAAGGGTGTAAAAATATCTTAATAAAAATATTGGGTTTTAAGCAAAAATATTGGGTTTTTTATAATTTTATGTCTATAAAATCTATTAGATGAATATAAAAAATATTTTATTGAATATATAACATATATATTAAATTAATATCAATCAGTAATTATAATTAATTTAATTTATTAGGTTAAAACCTTTTGGTTACTATAATAATATTTTCCTTGTACATTGAATCATTTTTATATTAATTTATAATTAAGTAGCAACCTATGAATTAATATTATATTTGTGTAAACCATATATTTTAATAAAGTAGTTAATAATATTCATAACCTCAAATTTAAAATATAGTTTATTTCTTATGATACTAAGTAATAACATTTTAATGATATATTTTTGTTTTGTAAAACTCGTTCTAGCATGTTATGAAAGTCATTGAGGAAAGTCATTGTTTCGCGTGACACAAGATATCCTCAGTGTTCGATGTAGAGAAAGGTAAAATTTATATTAAATGTAGTGCACTACTAACATGGTATAGAGAAAGTTACATTCAAACGCACTGTTCACGGTGCGTTTGTAGGCTTCAGCGGGATCACAGTGGGCATATGCAACACGCACTATGGGTACCTTCCCATTCCGGAAGTCATCAGTTACCCGAAGATGGTCGACCCGAGCAGCCGGATGTGGCATCGTTGCTTGACATCCACTGGCCAGCCTGATTTCGTATGATGATCATCCAAAAAAAAGAAAGAATAAACTTGGAGCTAGGAAGCAAGGCTTCTCCATATTTTCATTGTTTCTGCTCGAGTCTGTGGATGCATATTGTAGCATGCACCAAATTAGAGTTTCAATTTTTATTTTTTTCCATTGGAAATGAATGTATAATTTTATTGTTGTCCTTTATTTTTTATCTTGTAAAATATATCTGGGATGTAAAATAGTCAAATATCTATGTGTTTTTTAATATAAAATAATAATAATAATAATAATAAAATAATTCACAAAATCTTAGTGTGTTATATTCTACCCCCTTGAAATGAAATTCAATCTCAAAATTCATCTAGGTTATCAAATATTTAAAACATGAATGTTTCATTCATAGAAACCCATATTGTATAAATAAATACTAAAACTTCCCTTGAAAAGGGATAGTTGGAACCATAAACGTTACCCAAAGTAACATATAACCAGGTTTGCACATAGAAGATCATAGATTGATATTGAATATTAGACATGGAGAGAATTCATAAATATTTATAAGGAGTGATTGAGGTCATCAATCACAAACATGTGAATTAACAAAGAAAAGTTTAGGGGCTAAAATTCATGGATCTATGATGATTTAAAAGTCCATCAGTTCAAAAAAATTTAGGTATTGGGACAACACATTTTCATTTTATAATTATCCAAATGTTGATTAATTTATTTATTGACCATGAATATAAGAAATATATTTACCTGATATATTTATATAAAAAAATTAATTCTTTAGGTATTATTTTATCTATTTCTAATTCATCCATTACATAAATAAATAGATGTCCAAAAATTAACTTTGATGCCTGAGGTGCTAAAATCAACTTTTATCAGATCTTAAGTCCCATAAAGGAATGAAATTCATAATTATTTGTATATAATTATACTTCAAAATCAATATTATTTATACATTAATCTATAACAAAAAACTATATTATATTATTTCATAAAAAATAATTACACATTAACCTTGACATCATGTAGGCCAGTGGTAGGCATGAAACCCTTATCTTAATTTGGCCATGTGTTCAAGACGCGTGGTCATTTAGGACATGATTGGTCATCACTCGATATACATGATTTCCCTATTTAAATCCATGCTAACATATTTTCCAATATAAACAATATGACATACTTGAAACCTATTTTATCACTAAATAGTACATAACTAAAGTTTTAAATACAAACTTAGTGCATTAATACTTCCTCTAAATTTTAAATTAAACTTTTCATGAATGGTTAACATTATAATCCTTATTAAAGATAAAAATGCAAAACATCTGAAATAAAGTCATGAAATCAGATTAACATTGATTCCCCCATATATCACAAAGTACATATTGGTTGTCACATTCCAAACATGTCAATACCTTTATCATATATTTTATTAAAACATGGTAATATACTAAATTACTCTAAATACTTCCAAAAATAATTCATGCTTACTTAATACATAGATTACTGGATATATTCCATAAATCCAAGAAGTTGTAAACATTATCTACTATAGTATAAACTACTTGTTAATAATCCCTTAATTAGTTCCAAGGTAATCAATACCATCCAATTTACTTATATCCAACATATCTTTATCCAAGATATATTATCATAAAATAAGGAACATATTAAGGGTAATATGACCATAATCAAAAAATCACCATGTCATTAAATCACTTTTATCGTTCATAAAAAACATTCAACATAATCATTTAATTTCATATAAAAAACATAAACTAAAATTTCCTTATATATTTCACCATTCATAATTCTTGACTCAAAATACATAAAAACATTGATTACATTAACTTAATCCATTAACATGGATACCTCATCCTATGTTATAATACCTCTTTCATTTCACATTTAATCTATAGTATCTTCATCATCCTCAATGTAACCATTACTCGCACCACCTTGCTGATTCTCTTCAGGAGCTTTCCCATTGGGACATTAAGTTGCATAATTTCCATTTATTACACTCTTAAAACTATTAACCATTGATGGTGTCTTATGAGGTCAATATTATCATCCATTTCATTAATTAAACTCTTCATTTTCCCTTACATGCACTTGATTTACGTCCATCTTTTCCAAAGTAAACACAAATTTCAATTCCTCTAAAACATTCAATTAGGTGATTATTTCCACATTATTGACACAAAGGAAACCAATTCTTCTTTCCTCCATGATATATCTTACCTGAAATCACATTGGACTCCTTATTTGTTTCCTTGGGGAGTCCAAGAGTTGGTTAAGGTATACATTTTTAATCATGTTCCATGAAATCTAATTAGGTATGATCACAACATCTTTCACTTTAGTGGTCATCACAATTGACTTCTCATCAGAAAATTGTCCATCACATTCAATGTTAATCTACTTTCTTTCAGTTCCTTCCATTGAATAAAAATAGAATCACATTGTGAGCATTAAATATCTTAACATATAACAACATAGTCATGAAAAGAACTACTAATAGGATATATAAATTAGTACACCTTCATGAATCTATGAAACCCTAGGTTAACCCTAGTTTATTCATATCCAAATTATATTTAAATACCTCATGATGGTTCATGATGAGTTTTTTGAATTCCCAAAGCATAACCCCAGGGAGTGTCAAACCAGGTGTGCATAAAAACCCTTTGTTGTGCACCAGATTACCCATAGTCAGGCCCAGAACATCATGTAAGAGTTGTTACCCCTAGGTACAACTGTAACAAATCCACATCCAGTTTTTGAATCTAGATATTTATTTATTGTTAGGAAACAACTCACTCTATCCTTTATTAAAATTCCAAGAAATTTTGCAAAACATTAATTCAACCTTATACTTATCTGTAGAGACATACCTAGTAATATCATTAGAAATATACCAAGGGATATCACTAATGTTTTTTCATCCTAGTTTCCAATGGTTAATGAAACCTTTTCTCTAATACCAACTATAGTGACCCTCACTTTTAATAAATTAAAATTACATAAATTTTGTGGAAAACATAAAACATTATACAAAAAGACTACCAAAAACCATACTAGTATAGTTCATTTAGAAACATGGAAATGTAAATAATGATACATAAGCGAGCTAAATTATCTCCCACTAGGTTCTTCTGGACTAAAACCCTTCTTATACACATCGAACATAATACATATCTTCATAACCTAAGTAAATAAACATAAAAAAGGGTGAGATATGATGCTCATGTAAGGGTAAACAAGGGATATATGTTATCATAATCACAAGAAAAAGGGTATGAGTACATGATCATGATAATAGAATATCATACCCTACATATCAAATATCATATACATTAAAAATAGAAAAATATTTGGTGGTTCATAATATGTGAATTATAAGAAAATAATGAACATAATCCTTGACAACATAACATAGTAATAAAACATGGAATTGTGGTAGTCACATAATCATATTATATGATTTCTATAGAACCCAAGGCATCAATTCCAAGATTATATAGGTAGTATGGGTTCACTTCTCACACCATATTGGTAGTAATGGTTTACTCCCATGACCATATTAGTTGCATGAGTTCATTCCCATGACCATATTATTTTATCTCATGAGATATAAATCTTTTCCGAATTAATTTTAAGGATATATAGGTCTTACCCATGTCATAATGAAATCATACATAAATGTTCTATATGATCACAAATAATCATATCATAACCCATGAAATTAAATTGGTATTATAAACATGTAATGAAATCATAACAAGTTAAAAAACATCGGTTGCATAATCATTTCATCATAAACATAACCCATGAAAATAAGTGGGTTTCAAAAAAATATAACCCACGAACGAGAAACATATTTCATAAAAATATAAATTATTAAAGATAAATGGGTTTTAGAAAGATAATGAAATTAATTATAACCAATCAAGGAATGAATGTTAATAGAAACCATAGATTATTTTCTAGGAATATATGAGTGACATAAAAAATGTCATCTTAGATGGAAAATTCTTTTTAAATATCATTCATATTTTTTTAAGGAAAATAACCATTCTTATTTGAAAAATTATTTTTAATGCATAAATAATTTGAAAATAAATTTCTTATAAAATACCTTGAAAACATATAAAAAATATTACTTTAAAATTGTTTATTCATTTAAAATACTCTTTTAAATAATAAAGGTTATTTCCCTTTAGAATTTCACCTTGAAAACAAATAAATAGTACTTGAAATCATTTTGAAAATATTTTTCCTTGAAAAATTATAGAATAAGATTCAAAAAATTTAGAAAACACTTTTCTTTGAAAGAACTTGAAAAATTTTAAAATAATGTCTGAATATGTTTTGAAAACCATTCATTGAAAATAATTTTAAAAACTGGTAAAGAAATATTGAAAACGTTTTGAAAACCACTTCTTTAAAAATCACTTTGAAAACTTATAAAGAATGTTTGAAAATGTATTGAAAACCATTTCATTGAAAATAAATTTTAAAACTTATAAATAAATATTTAAAACATTTTGAAACATTGTTTACATGAATACTTATGAAAGAATCATGAAAATGTTTTTAAAAATATTTCCCTTGAAAATTTATAAATGAGGTTTGAAAACATTTTGAAATAAATTTCCTTGAAAAATACATTGAAAACTTATAAATAAATATTGAAAATTTGTTGAAAACAATTTACTTGAAAATTATTATTATTATTTTTTTAAAATTAACCCTTTAAACATGCAACTGAAGATTAACATAAACGAGGGCAGGTAAATCCATACATGTCATACGAGGTAAGAAGAACATTACTTTTGCATGATAAAAGGATAAAAAAATACATTATTCTGAAAATGATAAGAAGTTTTCTTTGAAATCATTTCTAAAAGGAAAAAAGTGAAAAATATATTTCAATTATTTCAGGATAATTATAGAATATTATTAGAAAACCTTTTTAGAAAACTTGGTATTGAAGGAATATAGACTTCCGACCAAAGAGAGGTTAAATTTGGGTTTTATTAAAAACACTTTATGTCACGACCTGTCCTCGGGGCCCGTGCTGTGACTACCCCAATCTCACCTTCCATAGGCCAGGGGCTGGCGACTAGAAGCAAAGGCATAAATCTCAAAAAAAGTGGGAAGGCATTGCCTTTATAAAGTAACACACACAACATAGTATGCAAGTGTAGTAAGCACTAAGTAAATATGAGTACAAAAGTAGGTGCTGAAAAGTAAATGAGCCAGTATTCAAACCCAACTAAAAGTATAGTACAACTAAAAAAGGAAGTACAACAACACAAAAGTAAAACAACAACACCGAGTCGTCCTCCAGGAATCCAACCTAAAGGGTGGGTACAGATATTCTCCTCAACTCCTTGGGTCCAGCTGTCCGCTCCGGGTACGTCCTACAAAGTGGTCCACCTCCAGGTATCGTCCAGCTCCACAGGCCTCCACCTCGATCAATGATGTCCATCGTCTACATCCAACACAACGTAGTGTGGTCATAGCCCGTGCAGGGGTGAGTATACGATACTCAGTAGGGACCCTGAGACCCTCGAAGGTCTCATAGAATCCACGAAGGATAAAACACAAAGTAAAGTTACAATCACAATGTATCAACCAACCCTACTTAGGTATATGCCCATACATATACCTAAGTCATCAATTATAGTTCGTCTCCAACTCTCGATCCCAAGAACAACCAGTCCACAAAGGAAAACACAACCAAGTCCACACAGGAAAGCACAACCCAGTCCACATAGGAAAGCAAGTCAATCACATTGTTGATAAAGATTGAAGTCAAGACTCAGATCACACAGGTATACACTTTGTAAAGCAATAGAGATGATCAGATGTAACCACTGATTCATATAAGCTGTCGGACCCACATATGATACAAGAACACCTAAACTGTCGGACCTGCACAGGATACAAGACCACCTACTCTTCCAGACCCACACAGGATACAAGTACAGAGGTCAATACTTCCGGACCCATGTAGGATACAGGAACAGTAGTCATCGCCGTCAAACCCACGGAAGATTCCAGTACAGAAGTCGATGCAGTCGCGGCCAGCTCTAGGGTTCCCGCACAAATCATGCTCGATTCCAGATGGGTCTGCTCTTCGAGCAAAAGAGTTGATACATAAACATTCATGAAGTCCAGAGTTTATGTATCACAAAGTTCCATCTCGTCAAAAGAAACCCAAAGGGACAGACGGTGCGTCAATCAGACGCCCGGTCTGAGAGTTATTGGCTTTTCCGTTCCAGGGGCCCGGTTTTTTTAAGCTAAAACCAAACCGACTATACTCCAGTTGCATCCAAACTTCAAGAGAAGTAAGACAAAAGGGTCGTCTCATCAAGAGGAATTCAACGTAGTTGACGGCGCGTCAAACGGACGTCCGGTCCTTAAGTTATAAGCGTTTTCGCTTCAATGGCCCGGTTGGTTTCAGGTTCGAACCAACCCGGCCATATCCAAAATTTTCCAAAAACTTGAGTGTAATATACCGAAACAACCGTCTAGATCCCAGGATTTCTAAGAAACTCATGGTGCATCGATTGGAGGTTTGTAACTCATGTTATGAGAAAATGACCAAAAACGGTCTGTAGTGGGGGGTCTGGGCCCGGCCCAACCCCCTGGCTCGGCCCGAACCGGGTCGACCCGACACGGTTCCAAGCCCGGCTCGGCCGGGCGCAGCCCAGCTCGACCGACGCGGCCCAGTTTGCGTGACCCACCCCAGCCCGGCCGGGGGGTGCTGGCCCGACCTGCTTGCCGAGCGGGGGGCGCGGCTCCCCTGTCCCGCGGACGCAGTGCCAGGATGGTGCCACGGTCTTCTCTGGATCCTGCATGGCTGCAGGATCCCTCTTCCGCTACCATAGTCGATGCCGCGGCGGGCTGCTGCCGGCGGCGCGCCGGGGTGCCACCGCCTCCAGCTCGCGCCGCAGTGGGCTTCCGCGGGCCACCGGAGTCATTCCGGTGGTCTGATTTGGTCCCATCTGCACCTGTGGTCGCCCCGGGACCCGTACATCACTGTGAAGGCCTCCAATCACCATTGCGGTCCCGCTTCGTCATCTCCAAATATTCCACGCATCAAGAAAAAAATTGTAGTGGGTTCGGGCTTGTTCGTTAGTCCATACCCACCATTTTAGTGGTTCAAATCATCACCCATAAATTACATGCCATACCGAGGGTACAAATCATATAATGAAATATACAAATTTTCCTACCTCAAAAATTGATGATGAATGTCGGCGTCGCGGTAGACGACGTCACGGGGAAAGAGTTCGTAAGCGTCGTCGGAGTGCTCCGAGGAGGAAGTGGAATCTCCTCTCTTGTCGCAGAGAAGAGGATTGGTGGCACGTCGTTGTTCTTCGAGGAACTGGCATTTTTCATCGTTCCTCGTCAGAGGCCGACGTTCTTCCAAAACCTCAAGAGTTCTCTCGATCTTCCTCACACAACGAAAGCTCTCCCCCTTAATAAAATAATAGGCTTCTCATATTATTCTAATACACACGCAAAGGAACTCTCCCAAAATTAAATCAAGACATTAAATAAAACATGTTGACAATCAATTAAGGAAGGGAGAGGGAAGGTCCCCATTTATTAAACGCGTTGGCAATTAAATAATAGAGAGGGTTTTCCAAAATTAATGATGGGGTTTTAAAGGGTTAGAGGGAAATTTAATGGTTGGGCTTGTGTGGGACCCACATCTCTAACATCCACCCTTGGGTAGTTAGGTGGTTGTGGGTCCCACCCTTAACTACCCCTGGGAGGAATTAACCTCCCTAGATTTTAAATAAAATTTTACAAAACTTTTATTTACTTCTCAAATAAACCCCATATTATAACTTCAAACCCATATAAAACGTAACTACGGTAAAAGTCCCCTTAATCAATTACCGGTGCTGCGATTTCATCGGTGCCCTCAGATTTCAATTCTGAGCACCAGCTCAAAAGATAGAAAAACTTGTTCATTCGTTCACTGAACGTACCTGATTTATACTTCAGAAAATGATTCCGGGCACACCGGGCCTCAGAATATACTGTCGTTAGAAGCCACATACTCATAAAATTCCAAAGTATATAAGAAAAAAAATTTCCTGAAAATTTCCTGGTCTTTACATTACTTCCACCTCAGGGATTTACATCCTCGTAAAGCTACAACATAAACTAGGGAAACAAATGGGGGGTATTGAGCACACATCTAAGCCTCCCGCTCCCATGTGCTCTCCGGGAGGTTCCCATGAGGCCAACGAATGCGCACCAGAGGAATCGACCATCCACGTTGGACCCTCTCTTGTCGATCCTCGATCTCCACCAAGAACTCCACAAATGTCGCCCCGCCATCGATGTCCAGCTCCCTATGGTCGATGATATGCGTCGGGTCATGCACAAATCTCTTCAGCTATGATACATGGAAGATGTTGTGCACGAGGTGCAACTGAGGTGGAAGGGTCAGGTGGTAAGCCACCTCGCCTACCCTACTGAGGACCTGGAATGATCCGATTAATCTTGGAGATAACTTGGAACCCCATCCAAATCTTTATAATCCACGTCAAGGTGAAACCTTTACGAAAACGTGGTCGCCATCATCGAACACCAGTGGTCTCTGCCACCTATCAGCATATGACTTATGTCTGCTCTGTGCAGTCCTCATCCACTCCTGGATGATCTGAACCTTCTCCATCATAGCCAGAACCATCTCTGGTCCTACGAGTGCTGACTCCCCAGGTTCAGTCTAGTACATAGGTGATCTGCAAGGTCAGCCGTACAGTGCCTCGTATGGTGCCATCCCGATGGTGGAGTGGTAGTTGTTGTTGTACGCAAACTCCACCAAGGGTAGGTGATCCTCACAGCTACGACCAAAGTCGAGGACACATGCACGGAGCATGTCCTCAAGAGTTTGAATGGTCCTCTCTGTCTGGCCATCCGTCTGAGGGTGAAAGGCAGTGCTTAGGCGTAGCTGCGTCCCAAAAGCCTCCTACAACCCCTTCCAAAGCCGAGAAGTAAAGCGAGTGTCTCGATCGCAGATGGTAGATGATGGCACACCATGAAGTCGTACGATCTCCTGGACGTAGAGGAATCCCATGCTCTCTACTGAGCCCTACTCCCTGATCGGTAGGAAGTGGGCCGACTTGGTGAGTCGGTCGACAATCACCCAGATAGAGTCGTGTCCTCGGGAAGTACATGGGAGCCCCGTCACGAAATCCATGGATAACCCATCCCACTTCCACTCTGGGACCTCCAAGGGCTGTACCAAGCATGCTGGTACCTGGTGCTCCGCCTTCACTTGCTGGCAAGTGAGGCAACGGGAAACGAACTCTACTACAACTTTCTTCATACCCGGCCACCAGTACTATCGTCTCAGGTCTTGGAACATCTTCACTTCTCCAGGATGTACCGCTAGTGGGGAAGTGTGAAACTCCCTCAGCACTTCCTCCTGTAGTGGAACTGGTACCATGGTACAACCCCAGGAAAGGATGACGTGCTCCCCGACATTAGAAAATCCATTGAGTGCTAGCCCTGAGGATATCTGATCACGTCGCACCTCACAGTCGACGTCTCCACACTGTGCCTCTCAGACCCGCTGAAGTAGTGGAGGAGTGACTGTGAGGGACTGTAGATAGGCTGCCCCATCTCTATCCATGAAGGATATCTGCAAAGTTGCTAACTGCTCTATTGCCTCTCCAAGTAGCTGAATGCCCGATCTCTTGCTGAGAGAATCAACCACAACGTTCCCCTTACTAGGAGTATAGACAATCTCAAAGTCATAATCTTGGAGGAACTCGAGCCATCGCCACTGTCTCAAGTTCAGGTCCTTCTACGAGAAAATGTACATGAGACTCTGGTGGTCAGAGTAGACTGTAAAGCGCTCTCCCATCAGATAGTGCCGCCACATCTTTAGGGCGAAGACCACTGCTGCTAACTCCAGGTCATGGGTAGCGTAGTTCTACTCGTGATGCCTGAACTTCCGTGAACCATAAGTGATCACTGCTCGCTCCTCCATCAGGACACACCCGAGTCATGTCCCTGATGCGTCGCAGTAAACTACGTACCCTACACCCTCCTCCAATAGCCTCAATATGGGTGCACTAGTCAATCTCTGCCCCAGCTCTAGAAAGCTCTACTGACATCCGTCTGACCACACGAAGGGTTTTCTCTTCTTTGTCAAAGTTTTAAGCGATGTTATAACTCTTTAGAAGTCTAGAAAAAATCTCCAATAGTTCCCAGCCAGACCTAGGAAACTACGAACCTCCGTCACGCTCCTGGGTGGCTCCCAAGCAAGTACGGCCTCGATCTTCGCGAGATCCACAACAACTCCTGCCTCTGAGATAACGTGCCCAAGAAGTCAACCTATCGAATCCAGAACTAGCACTTCGAGATCTTACCATAAAACTGGTGCACTCTGAGTGTATTCAGTACAACCCGCAAGTGGTAGGCATGCTCCTCCTCGGTAGTCGAGTAAATCAGTATTCCATCGATGAAGACTACGACAAAACGATCGAGGTAAGGCTGGAAGATCCTGTTCATGAGACTCATGAACACTGCTAGAGCGTTGGTCACGCCGAAGGGCATAACCAAGAACTTGTAGTGGCCATACCGACACCTCAAGGCCGTCTTCTGCACATCCTCTTCTCTAACTCTGAGCTGGTGATAGCAAGACCTGAGTTCTATTTTCGAGAACCATTGTGCCCCCTTGAGCTGATCGACGAGTTCATAAATCCTCAAGAGGGGGTACTTGTTCCTCACGGTCACCTGGTTCAGGCGACGATAGTCCATACACAGTCACAAGCTCCCATCCGCCTTCTTAGCGAACAAGACATAAGAATCCTAGGGTGAAACACTCAGTTAGATGAATCCTTTTCCCTGTAAGTCCTCCAGCTGTACCCGCAACTCACGAAGCTCGGCAGGAGCCATCTGATATGCTGGATTAGATATCGGTGGTGTCCCAGGGTACAAGTCTATGTAGTAGTCTACCTCTATGCGAGGAGGTAGTCCTGGAACGTCTTCAGAAAAAATGTCTGCATATTGATCCACCACAACATGAAAACTTAGACTCCGCACATCAACTGCTCCTAGGGTGAGACTATCCAACTGATGTGTGATCGGATTCCCTCTCCTCTGTGTAAGTCCATCCTGTGCTGTGAAGGTTCCCTTCTCGCCGGTGAAGGTGAACCTGGTCCCATCCGTGCAGACACACCCCATTTTGTGCCTAATATAGTCGATCTGAGCATGGACTGTGGATAACCAGTCCATACCCAAGATGACGTCATAAGGCCTCGACGCCGCTACAAGAAGATCCCAGTCGAAGCTATCGCCTCCTAGAGTAAGCTCACACTACCGGAAGTAGTGTGTAATCGTTGAGTCTGCTCCCGTTGGAGTCTCTAGCCGTAAGGATCGAGCCAATGACTCCATCGGAATCTCCGAGCTCCGAACAAGGGCAGAAGAAATAAAATAATGACTCGCACCTGTGTTAATAAGAATTGCAGCAAGGGTGGAGTAGACACAGATAGTACCTTGAACCATCATGGGTGCGCCGTGGTCGTAAGACTCCGATGCCTGGAGCTGATCCTGCCTCTGCCTGCCAAATCCCTGTGGTCGGGGTGGACCTCATGGGGGTGGTGGGGGTAGAGCCTCGAAATGTCATCCAGCACCCGCTGCTCAGCCAGCTCCTTGACCTCGTCCGCCTTCTCCCTATGGACCTCCATGGTCGAACCTCTACCTTTGCCTGGGAGGTCCTTCCATTGTCTACTGATCGTCTTCATGGAGGGTTCGGCAGTCACGAGCCATGTGGAACTGCCCGCCGCATGCATAGAACTATCTTCTCCTCGTAAGGATGGCTCTGCGCCGTGTGCCTTGCACAGCCGAACCTGTATCATGAGATCTCCCACCTGATGACCTGGTCTGCATGGACCCCGACGATATCTGTCGACTGCCGGCTGTAGAAGACTCCACTTCGTGCCATCCTGCGGTGGGTCTCACTGGTGGTGGCTGCTCGGTGAGAAAGCTCTCCCCTAAAAGGGATCACTCCAGCACCCCTGACTACATCAGGATGTTGAGGGGAATCGTCGAGGCTCTGATCTCATGCCTCAGTCCCTCCTCAAAGTTCCGGGCTCGGAATAATGGGTATCCTACCATGTCCATGGAGTAGCGCGAGAGGTCGGTAAATCTCGCCTAGTACTGGGATACTGTCAAGCTGCCCTGTCGTAGCTGCAATTACTTCTGGATGCGCACCGCACAGAGGGTGGCTGGAACGACCTCCAAGCGGAAGAGGATCTTGAAGTCTGTCCAAAGTAGAGATGCCTCATCGTGCACCTGGAGCATTAGGCTCCACCATTTACCTACTACTACATGCATGAGACTCGCGGAAAGGATCACCATAAGTTCTGTTGGTGTCCCTACCAATCTGAAGACTCTGGCGATAGCCTCTAGCCAATCCATGGCTACCTGAGGATCTGTCTCTCCGAAGAACATGGGCGTCCACTGTCACTGAAAGTCATGCAATGTGCTCAGGCGGCATGCACTCTCCACTGCTGGGGCTGGTATGATCGGTGGCCCAGTGGGTAGTGGTACCGCTGGTGCCTCCACTGTAATGGTCCCTTGCACCGACGCCTCGTCGCTCGGTGGGCTGCCATCCCGCACGTAACTAGGAACCCTGGCTAGCTGCCTTCGTGGGGCCATCCTGAAAAGAAACAGGTGCGCCACTGTCAAATAGTATACCTGGTGAGCTGACACTAAGTAATCACAAAGAAAACTTTTGAAAGGAAACAAACACGCAATCAGTTTTTTTGTGCACTGAGTCGGAAATCAGAGGTCATGGACCTGGTGTATGGATACGTTAGTCGCCGCATCGACACTGGACTCCCTGGACTGAAAACCACACTCAATACTCTTAACACTATTGCTTCAAAGAAAGGAAAGATTAGAGTCCTAAGTGCCACGGTAGAACCGACTCCTCTGATACCAATTTGTCATGACCCATCTTCGGGGCCCGTGCCGTGACTACCCCAAGCCCGCCTTCCATAGGCCAGGGCCTGGCGACTAGCACCAAAGGCGTAAATCCCAAAAAAAGTGGGAAGGCATTGCCTTTATAAAGTAACACACACAACAAAGTATGCAAGTGTAGTAAGAACTAAGTAAATCTGAGTACAAAAGTAGGTGCTAAAAAGTAAATGGGCCAGTATACAAACACAACTGAAAGTACAATACAACTAAAAAAGGAAGTACAACAGTAGTAAAGTAAAACAACAACATCAAGTCTTCCTCTATAAATCCCACCTGAAGGCTGGGTACAGATAGTCTCCTCAGCTCCTCGGGTCCGGCCGTCCGCTCTGGGTACATCCTGCCAAGTGGTCCACCTTTGGGTATCATCCAGCTCTACAGGCCTCCACCTCGATCAATGCTGTCCATCGTCTGCATCCAATAGAACCTAGTGCATGCATAGCCCATGCAGGGGTGAGTATACGATACTCAGTAGGGACCCCGTGACCCCCGAAGGTCTCACATAATCCACGAAGGATAAACCACAAAGGAAAGTTACAATCACGAATTATCAACCAACGCTACTTAGGTATATGCCCATACATATACCTAAGTCATCAATTACAGTTTGTCTCCAACTCTCGAGCCCAAGCACAACCATTCTACACAGGAAAACACAACTGAGTCCACACAATAAAGCACAACCCAATCCACATAGAAATGCAAGTCAATCAAATTGTTGATAAAGATTGAAGTCAAGACTCAGCTCACACAAGTATACAATTCTTAAAGTGATAGAGATGATTAGATGTAGACACCAATTGATCTAAGCTGTCGGACCCACATAGGATACAAGGCCAGCTAAGCTGTCAGACCCACACAGGATACAAGACCAGCTACTCTGTCGGACCCACAAAGGATATAAGTATAGAGGTCAATACTGCCAGACTCACATAGGATACAAGAATAGTATTCATCAATGTCAAACCCACGAAGGATTACAGTACGGTAGTCGCCGCTGTCGAACCCACAAAGTCTTCCAGTACAAAAGTCTATGCAGTCGTAGCCAGCTCTAGGGTTCGCGCACACAGCATGATCGATTCCGAGAGGGTCAGCTCCTCGAGAAAAATAGTCGATACATAAAGTGTCACGAAGCCTAGATTTGATGTGTCCCAAAGTTCCGTCTCGTCAAAAGAAACCCAAACGCGATAGACGGTGCGTCAATCAGACGCCCGGTCTGAGAGTTATTGGCTTTTCCGTTCCAGGGGCCCGATTGGTTTTTAAGATAAAACCAACCCGACCATACTCCAGCTTCATCCAAACCTCAAGCGGAGTAAGCCAAAAGGGCCGTCTCATCAAGAGGAATTCAACGCACTTTATGGAACGTCAAACGGACATCCGGTCCTTAAGTTATAAGCGTTTCTGCTCCAAGGGCCCGGTTGGTTTCAGGTTCGAACCAACTCGGTCATACCCAAACATTGCCGAAACCTTGAGTATAATATACCGAAACAACCGTATCGATCCAAGGATCCCTACACAATAGATGGTTCGTCGATCGGAGGTATGTATCTCATGTTACGGGCAAAAGACCCAAAATGGTCCGAAGTGGGGGGTCTGGGCCCGGGCCGACCCGGGTCCGGGTCTGGCCCGGGAGGGCGCGGCCCAGCCTGGCCGACTCGCCCCGGTCCACATGAGCCACCTTGGCCCGGCCCGGGGGTGCTGGCTCGGCCAGCTGGCCGTGCAGGGGGGGCCCTCTTTCCAGCGGATGCGGCGCCAGGCTGGCACTGCAGTCTTCCCTGGATCCCACGTGGCCGCGGGATCCCTTTTTCACTGCCGTAGCCGATGCCATGGCGGGCTGCTACCAACGGTGTGCCGGGGAACTACTGCCTCTACTCAGCCGGCCGGTGCCGGCCGCCGGCACTGCCGCGGGCCACCGGAGTCATTCCGGTGGTCCGATTTTGCTCTCGTCTGCGCCTGCGGTCGTCTCGGGACCCGTACATCACTTCGAAGGCCTCCAATCGGCATTGCGGTCCCGCTTTGTCGTTGCCAAATGTTCCGTGCATCAAGAACAAAATAGCGGTGGGTTTGGACTTGTTCGTTAGTTCATACCCACCGCGTTAGTGGTTCAAAACATCACCCAACAATTACACGCCATGTCGAGGGTATAAATGACAAAATGAAATATACAAATTTACCTACCTCAAAAATTGGTGACAAACATCGGCGTCACGGTAGATGACATCGCGGGGAAAGGGTTCGTATGCGTCGTCGGAGTGCGCCGTGGAGGAAGCAGTGTCTCCTCTCTTGTCGCGGAGAAGAGGGTTAGTGGCGCGTCGTTGTTCTTCGAGGAACCTGCGTTCTTCGTCATTCTCCGTCAGAGGCCGGCGTTCTTCCAAAACCTCAAGATTTCTATCGATCTTTCTTGAACAATGAAAGCTCCCCCCTTTAATAAAATAATAGGCTCCTCCTATTATTTAATTACACAAGCCAAGCAACTCTCTAAAAATTAAATCACCAGATTAAATAAAACGTGTTGACAATCAATTAAGGAAGGGAGAGGGACAGTCCCCATGTATTAAACACGTTGGCAATTAAATAATAGGGAGGGTTTGCCAAAATTAATGAGGGGGTTTTAAAGGGTTAGAGGGAAATTGAATGGTTGGGCTCGTGTGGCCCCCACCTCTCTAACATCCACCGTTAGGTAGTTAGGTGGCTGTGGGTCCCACCCTTAACTACCCATGGGAGGAATTAACCTCCCTAGATTTTAAATAAAATTTTACAACAATTTTATTTACTTCTAAAATAATACCAAAATTACAACTTCAAACCCACATAAAACGTAACAGCGGTAAAAGTCCCCATAAGAAATTACTGGTGCTGCGATTTCATCGGTTCCCTCAGATTTCAATTCCAAGCACTGGCTCAAAAGATAGAAAAACCCGCTCATTCGTTCACTGAATGTACCTGAGATATACTTAGAAAAATGATTCCGGGCACACCGGGCCGCGGAATCAAGTTCTGTCAGAAGCCACAGACTCATAAAATTCCAAAGTATTTACGAAAACAAAATTCCTTGAAATTTCCCGATCTTTACACTTTATTAAATATCTAATATAAAAAAGAGTAAACAAAATTGAACCAATACATGAATGTATTATTAATAACCATAGGATAAGAAAATTCACAAGTGTTCTTGAGATGTGGATCATGATATTTCATCAAAAGGAAGCATAATCATAAACAATGTTGAAAGGAGATGAGTTTGTTTCAATAAACTCTTATAACATGATAACATTGGGTCATAATCATTAGGTAACAAAATGAAATTACATAAAGCATAAAATATCATTAAAATAAGTATATTCATGATATAACATTTAAAATTTAAGTATAAACACCTCTAAAAAAATTTAGGGTCATAATTAAACACGAGTCTAAAAGAAGGAAAATTGAGACAAAACTATTTTACCAATTTGCTAACTTTTGAAACTTCAACCCCATGAAGGAAATATAGTAAAAATGATTTTTAAATAAACATAAATTTAATTATGATAATAATTGAATAAAACCATTATTATTATGCACACCACACAAAAGGAATGGGTGGTGAATAAAGTATATGTCTCATGGAAATAAAAAGTGAGACGAAATACCCTTACCCTGTGTCTTGACTCTCGTCATACTTGGTCAAAACACATGTATAATATATATAAATTTATTATACATATTTTAAATAACCATATTATTATATTTAATACCATATATGTTTTTTCATGACCTTATATTACCATCTTGTTGGCAATCCTATGTTAAGCTTTTACCTTGGGTAATATCCGCTTTGTTCTTCGCATGTGTCTTAATTTGATTTATCTTTGGTCCTTATACATATATCATGATTTATATAAAGTAAAAGAAGATATAAATATAATTTATATTCAGTATTTTAGTATTATAATAATATATATAATATTGAATCGGGAAATGGAATAAACCATTCATAGATACGGTAAGTCGTACGTACGCATGAACGTTGTTTCCATTTTTATTATCGTATTGAAAGAATTAAGGTAAATGAAATATATGAATATATATATCATTATTATATTAGAATTATTATATCATATATTCCAATTAATTTCACTAAACCATTCCTTAATACATTCAATGCAGTGTGTGAACAAATCGCATTGCTTTGAGGGGGTGGTAGTCCACATTTTCACAAACGAAATTATCATATTTACACAAAATGAAAAGTATAAAGATTTTTGTTGAAAAATGATTAATTAATATTAAATAAATAATAAATATAATATATAACATATATAATAACATATTCCATTATAAGTTCCACCATGAGAGGCGGTAAAGGGAAAGCGAACAATCATCATTTCGTGAGGTGATAGTTCTCCGTATATGTAAACAGTATGTTCGTTACCAATTAGATGGAAGTGTGTGTGAGTGAAGGTATAAATATGAGAATAAAATAATATTATTATATATAAGATACTATTTTTTATAAAATAATGGAATGATTATAGTGGAGGGGTGTAGGAATAAAATAAAAGAATGGATCTTGAGAGAAGATGTTACCTATCGGGTAACTACTTTTGGTTTGCACCAAAAGGATTCCTTGGATTTATTTATTATCAATGGAAGGATTAAAGGAGTAAGGTAGGAATGTTGGGATGTTTTTTGGAAGATATTTTAATAACCTAATGGGTTTTAGATGTTTGAATAAGAGGGAGAGGTGGAGACCTTTTTTAACGGGGGAGGAGTGGAACTCTTATATTATTTTGGAAAAGGGAAATCCCACCCAAGTTTATTTATTATATGTGGTTGAAATAAAGATCCAAATTATATAAAAGTGATCATATGACCTAAATATTTCCATAAAATATATTTTTGACATGTCTCAAGGTATTTTTGGGCCTTAAGGTTATGGTTTAGTCCCTTATTAAGCATAAATTAACCTTAATTGTTGCAATTAATTTTAGCGACTTTCACTAATATTTTTGTTCCAAAACTAAGTTTAACATATTAGAAATTAGAAATTATATTTATCCAAAATATGGAATCAATTTTTATAAATTATAATAACATAACTGGAATAAATTAATTTAAAATTAATCCCAGAGTCGGGTCGACCGTGCAGGTTTTAAATGTAAAAATGTTCAAAATATTACTACATTTTAATACCCAATTTCAATGTGAAATTGATCTCTGTGACCTAAATTGTATTAAGTTAATAGAATATTATATAATTAAACATTAAAACCAATTAATATATAATTTAACCTTATCAATAAGTTATATGAAAATGAATTTTTGAATTAAAATTTAGTATTTTTATCTATTCATTAAAAAATGAAACCTTATGGAAAAAAACCAAATATTTATCCTAAAATAAATATTATTTCCAAAATTAAAATATGAAGCTTATTTTGACATATTAAATATATTAAATTTCCATAAGTTTAATTCTAAATGGGTTCTCTCTTAAAATACAGTAAAAAATTCTCTAATAAACATATCGAGATTTAAGCACAAAATTGGGTTTGTTATTATCTTATGTATATAAAATAGATTGGATAAATATAAAAATTATTTGATGGAATATATAACATATATATTACATTAATAGCACTAAATATTTATAATTAATTTAATTTATTAGGTTAAAACATCCTTGTGATCATAATAATATTTTCTTTTATATTCATTTGGTTTTCATATTCATTTCTAATTAATTGGTAACCTTTGAATTCAGCTTATATTTTTGTAAAAAATATATTTTCATAAATTAGTAAATATAATTCATAATCTCTAATTTAATTGATATATTATATATTATTATCTTAATTAATGATATTTTAATGATATACTATTGTTTTTTAAAACTCAGTCTTGCGTGTTACACAAGACATCGAGGAAATTCATTGTTGTGTGTAACACAAGATATCTTTAGTGTTCCATAAAAAAAGATAAAATTTATTTTAAATTTAGTTCATGATTAAATTGATGTTGTTTGTTACTCAATCTAAACATAGTTCTTTAATATTAAATAAAATATTTTATGTGTTGCGGGAAATGAAAAATATCAAAATGACTAATATAATTCACAAAATAATAATTCACAAAATCTCAAGGAGTTATAGAAATTAAACCCATTTATTTTCTAGGTGTTTATTATGTTATAAGGATATTATTATGGAACCTAATTATTTTACATATAATCATGTTTCAAATACACTGTTATTGAACAAATTTATTTTCCATTGGTTAATCATGTTCTAAATAGATTTTTATGTAACCCATTTCCTTTACATGGGTTAATTAGGTTCTAAAGATATTTTTATGGAACACAATTTATTTCCATATGATAATATTGTCCTAAAGATATTTTAATGAACTTATTTCTCTTCCATTTAATAATCATGGTACAAATAGATTTTAATTGAACCAATTTCTTTTCCCTCGGTGAATCATATTTCAGAGGGAATGTTTTCTAACCCATTTAACTTCCATGGGTTAATCATGGTTAAAATATATGATGATTAAAGACATTAATTTCCATGGTCTAATCTTGTTATGGAACCCATGACTATTCTATGGGTTAATCACGTTACAAAGATATTGGTGTAGAACCCATTTATTTTGCATGTGTTAATCATGTTGTGAAAGGTTTAATGGTCATTCCTATGAATTTCGATGAAATTAATGATTTTATGTGTTATAGAACTTGTAAATTTAATGGGTGGTTTTATGATAACCCAATAACTAGTGGTTACATGATAAATTAATGATGGGTGGTTCTGTGTTTGACCAACGATGGGTGGATCTGTGATATCCCTCCAATGCATTGGGTATAAAAGTAATTCTTATAGATATTCCATTTGTAAGAGTGACATGTAGGGAATTTGACCTCATGGTTGTCAAATTTATAAGAATAAAATATATAATGATGTCCTGATATATATTATGTATTTCTTTATAATTTCTATGGGTTTATAATGTCTTCTTATGATCGAGACTAATATCACATAACTCTTGATTATTGATTCTGATGACTGTATCCTTTTCAATGTTTTCTTATTTATAAACCCGGTTTTTAGGGGTATTATTTACTTTATAATCCAATCATTCACTTTAATTATTTCATTATACCCGTATGCCCTCATATCCTCAATGATGACATTTATTTTTTAATTCTTATGTTTACCCTTACTAATAATATGAGCTCACCCTTCTTATGTTCACTTTTCCCAAGTTGTAAAGAATTATTTTGAATGATATATGTATTTATGGTATTTAAAAAGGATGATATTTATGATCTAATTAGAAATAAGAAATGGTGGGTATAATAAGAAAATATTTTCAAATTTTATAAATGGTTTTTTATGAGTCCAAGTTGATGTGAAATGTTCATGTAAGATTTTTTTCTAAATCTGTAAAACTGTAAACATAAAAGGTCCTCCAGAATTCAAGTGATCTAAGTTTTTCTTTTGATCGTGAATTGTTCTGATGTATAATATTAGGTAAACATTATTGTAACCATGGAAATAATTTTAATAAAATGGATTTCAACACTAGATTTAGGAGTTAGGGTCCTAGGATGTTATAAATGCTCTAAAATTTTGGGATTCAGTATAAAAACATAGTAGAGATACTGAAATAGAATTTTTAGGAGATATAATTTGAAGTAATAGATGATACCAACCCTTGGTTACTGGATGATACCTCCTGCATTCTACCCCTTTCAATATCAGTGGAATTTTTTCTATTAGACATGACCAAAACAAAACAAGGATGATATCCCCCAAACATGGGAAAAATTTTAAAAATATAACATTATAATAATTATATTACTTTCCAAATTATATGTTGTACTGTGTTATGAGAATGGAACAATAAGATCCATTTATATCCTAACAGGAAAAATGGTTTTAAGGATGATTTGGGATTTTTAAATGGTAAAATCTTAAGTGTAAATGAATTTCATAAAATATGTCTCCATGATTAACCCACTCTTAAGAAGCTAAATAAGTAATTGGGAATTACAGTTGGTATCATATATAACCAGGTTTCCTCGAGTGGTATCTCTTTTATACCCATTAATTTCTAATAGATATATATTAAGTACAATTTATAAGAAAATTCAAAATTTCCTTAAATATAAAATTTATTTCTGATTCCTATGCATAAAAATATGGGGGTTTGGAAAAAAGTATGAAAAATAGGAATAAAAGAAAGTATAAAAAGGTGAGAAATATTTACAATATTTAAAAATATAATCCACCACTAATTTAAGGTAATAAAAGTCAAAATTTTTTAGTTATATTTGATTATAAATATCCTTCTAAATTATTAATTTCTATCTTGGAAGTGTTTGGTTTAAGTTAATAAATTAGTGTTTTTTATTTTGAGATTAATTATTATTTTAAAATTATCTATGTTTGTGATATCAAATTTATTTTGAATTTTTTCAGAGTGTATATGATGAAAAATCAAAATTGTAGTTGAAACTTGATATATTGTTATAAGCATTAACCACATGGTTACAAATGTGTAACAATATCACCACACCTTTTCAATACAAGGATGAATCCTTGTTACATTTTAAATAAAAAAATTCCCTATTTTATTAGTAATTTCAATGGAATCATTGTGAGAAAGTTGTGTTTAAAAAATTTGTTAAGGAAAGGTTTCATGAACTGAATGAATTCATATATGTTAGAGATACATAGTTGGAAATAAAATATAAAAGGGAAAAGGATATTGAAAATTATTTACAAGAAATAAATCAAGTGAATGAATATTAGATGAATATTATGGTTAGGAATTTTAAGATTGGGTGAAATCACTTTAAGACTACAAAAACAATCAAAATATGAGAAGTATTTACCTGAAAGTTCATTTAAAAAATCTTGAAATCACCCATGTTGGATCCCAAAATGAATATGAGAAGAGAGTTTCTACCAGAAATACTTATGACAAAATTATTTTCTAAAATATGTCTAATATAGGTATAAAAAGGGCTTGAAATAATCTAGTGATTAATCCACTACAAGAACACGAAAAAGGTAACCCATGTCGAAGAAAATATTTCATAAACAAATGCTGATTCAATCACCGATTCATGTTTTAAAAGAAATTATATATAAATATGGGTTGATATAAATGATAATAAATCCACCATTACTTCTAGGGTGTATGGGAGAATTTGTAATAAAATCATCTCCTAATAAGGAATCCAAAAGTGCAGTGTTTCTACCCCAAAACACCAAAGAGTAAAACATAAACAGACAAAAGTAAAATCTAGGAGAGAGGGATTGATTGTCTATTTTTGGTGTTATTAGAGGTTTTGAGAAAAGGTACATTTAATTTTATAAAAATATATTAATTTATTAAGATTAAAAATATTCTACATTATGGGATATAAAATATGTTAAAACATTACACATGAAAAGGAAAATCTATTCAAAAAATTAGATTCTTGAAAAATTTTGTTGTACTTGTTATAAATGTGGTCAATGTGATAAATTATTCTAAAATACTTTAAAAAAGAATGTTTTATAACATTTTAATGTGGGTAGACCAAAAAATGAATAATAATGAAAGAAAAGGTGATATATCTTCCTTAGAGTGTAAACAAAATAATACTATTAAACAAAGTTCACCTAGTAATAATTTTTTGAAGGATTTTACAATAAATAAGAGATGATTCTTCTATAGAAGAAAATTAGGCATAATAAACCTTTAGAAACATGTAAATAAAATTAATAAAAAATGAATCAAGATGATGAAAAAGGGGAATCAATCCAATAAAGGAATGCGAGTACTAGTTAGCGAGTGGTGATTTGAATAATTTTGGAATTTTGACTTTAAGGATGAAATTTTTTTCTAATTAATGTCAAGAACTTTTATTCCCTTGCATGAATAAGTCTTTATTTATAAAATAATACTCCCTATGTGTTGAGAGTTTTCTATATACATAAGTTTTTTCATATAGATGAGTTTTAAATTGGGAGTAGGTATGCACTTGCTATATATGTAAGATTTTATCAAATGTTGTGTAAATTCTTTTTTGGATTCTTTACTGAAATATTGAAAAGAAATTAGATACATAATATATTATATGAATATATAGTTTGGAATTTTATTTGAGTAGAGTGTGATATATACTAATTTTAATTTTGTGTAAGTTTATGTTTGATATTTTAAAGAAATATTACAATGATAAAACCTTATATACATTTGTAAGACGTTTAACATGCATGTAAAATATTTTTTGGTGAAGGTTTATATGGATATGTGGACAAGTATAAAACATTACGAAATGTGTAGGGAATATATATCTTGAATAAAATTTTATCTGATGCATAAGATATTACATAACATAAGTATGGTTTTATATTTTAAGAAAATTTTAGATTATAAGATATTTTAAACCCGATGCTTGTGATACTATTATTCAATTTATAAAATATCATAATAAACATTATTTTTATTTTGATTGAAGTTGAGAATAATATGAACTGATTATTTCACTGTGAATAAGAATTTCATACGAAGATGGTATTCATGTATTCCAATAAGGATTAAATTGTGTACACATTTCATATATAAGAAGAGGTTGCGATATATCTAGATATCATATGGAGTGTTAAAATACCAGGTCATATAGATTGGGTTGAATGAGAATAAAAACTAGATATAGTGATGATAATTTTTAAAGAGTATATCATGATACTATAAATCATGAAATATTTAAGTATTTGAATATGGAAAATATATCATCTAGATTTTATTTAGGTATTAATAAATGTAGCAGAAAAAGGAGAAGTGATTCTACTCTAGAGAATTTTATACTATAGTATTTAAGAAAACTCTTAGTGTATCTAAAAGATAAGTATACAATGGTATTTAGGAGAGAAGAAACTATACATCAATGGATAATAAGGATAATATATAGATACATGTGAAAGTACATGCTCTATGATATAACAATATCATCTAATACAATTGATAATCCAAAGATGAAGGTAAAAAATATTAGTGTTGTGTCAAGGAACTAAAATAATTGATAAGTAGGAACAATTTCTTTCCATTTTCTTCTATTATATCAAAGAATAAGGTGAATAAGTTATAGAAGGAATAATGAAAATGAATAACAAACAAGGGAGAGACTGATATGCATTATTGTTGTTCATCCAGAATATCAATAATTTTTGATTGAGGAGCTACAAGTTTTTAATGATCATTGTAGGCTCGAAAGATGAGGAAGACCAATGATATAGACTCTATGTATGATCATGTTTCCTAGTAACTTGTAGGGACCAATTTTTATGTACATTAACAGATTATTATATGATAGTTTAAGAGTTTAATTTTGGAACAAGATGAAATCACTTGATTCAAAAACGTACATGAGAATTTTTGTGATCTTGTTCACTAGTGTAAGTAAATGTTGTAAATTAGTGGGCTCCAAAATAAAAACATAATTGAGAGAATGGAATATTATTTTTAGGAGATAGACTTTGAGGTAATTTATAATACATTACCGTGGGTGGATGATACTTACCTTTTTGAATCACTTTTAATATTAGTGGAAATTTATATATCATTCATGACCAGAATACAGTAAGGACATTGTCACCCACCATTGAACAATTTTTTTTATTTTAAAGTAAGTCACTTTATGGTTGAGTGAGAAACAATCCAAAATGACATTGTGGTCAAGTGAGAAAAAAAAACATAAAATTAATTCACCTCCTCTCAGGTGACCACATAGATAAATAGAACAAAAGTTGGTATCAAATATAATTAAGGTTCCACTTATAGGGAACCTTTTTCTTATTTATTTATATCAGAAATATATGGAGTGTAGATTTGAAGTAAATTCAAAAGGTCCTCTAATAAAAAATTCATTTCCCTTTCCATTGAGTAAAAATGTAAAGGTTTTATCCAAAATGGTAAAAAATAGGAAGATAATAGAGGATAATAAGTTGATAAATATTTTTAATATTTCAAATGATTACCCACCACTTCTTAAAGGAAACCAAAGTGTAAAATTTTTAGGTATATATGTTGAGAATGATCCTTATAATATATCATGTTATATCTTTGAAGAGTATGTTGTTTTTGGTGAATCACTATGTGTTTTTATTATTATATTAAAGATTCTTTTTGAAATGATGTCTATTGGGGTTATCACATATATATTAGAGTTCATCAAAGTAACATCATGATATTTTAAATTATATTTTATTTATAATCATAATGTTTTGCAAAACTTTTTTCACATACAAATCCAAACAATAATGAACCATAAAATAATATATAACCATTAAAATATAGCTATAGAATTGGTGAGTAAAAATAGTCTTAACCAAATTTCGAAATATGTGTATATAAAATTAATTATTAATACTAAGAATTTGGTAAATTTAAATTAGTGTAGCTAATTAACTAAAATGAATGGTTTGTGCTTTAAAATACAACTCTTCTATAATGGGATTTTATGATCATTATTTTAAGATAATAAATATATTATGGACAAAAGATATTAATTATGAATAATATATTAACATCAAACTTGATTATAAATATATAGGAAATAATAATATGAATAATTGATATTTTTAAAAATTTATATTCCTATAAAATGGTTTTCATTATATATTTATGTTTTTATTTAAAAGATAAATTCTCTAATTTCATAATTTTAATGTATCCAAATTTAATTGGTTTTTTATTTATAAAAACAATACAATAAAAAGATGATATTTTGGTTTTTTATGACATAATGGATTTTTCGGTGAATTATAAAATATAATGTTTTCACTAAATCCATTGAATTTAAGGATATATTAAGAAGTAAGTCGAGAATAGATAATTATAAAAAAAATTCAATGACAAATTTTTTTTGAATGATTAATTATATTAATTTAAAAAAAAATACTATTATGGATTTAGAAAACCCATGTTTAACAATTTATAAACTTATGTATTATTTCTAAATAAAAGAAACTGCTCAAGATATTTTCTTTTAATTAAATATTGTTCTATTAAAATTCTGTTTTGGACCGATTTTAAATAAAAATAAATTTTATTTATTTTATGATAAACCAATTTAAATTATAAAAATATAAAACATATAAAAGTTTACACTACACCTAAATTTGATGCATAAAAATAAACATTTTCTAAAAATGGATTCTACCTATGAATTGGAAAAAAAATAATTTTTGATACAAAAGAAATATTTTTAATAAAATTGATATTATATTTAAAATTATCAAGTAAAAATTATTTAATAATTACCTTTTTATATTTTGGTATTAAAAGTATATTACTTTGGTAAAAAAGATTACCACAATAACGGGAAAATGATAAAATTAAAAATATAAGAGTAAAATTATTAATACATGTGTGAAAATGAATTTTAGAGGCTTTAAATAACTTTTATAACCAGAAAATTTATTATTTACCACATTTTAAGCCTTTTACTCTTGAATATTCTCATTCCATTATTTAAATGTAATGGGTTCTTCCAAAATTACCCCTGTTTTCACTTATGAAATGAGATCTCTTCAACTACTTCATAATAAACCTATACATTTAAATTTAAACCCAAAACTCTAATCATTTTATATTAATATAATAATATATAATGTTAAAAATAATCTAGTATCTATTAGATAGAATAAGGCCTCCTTTTATATGGATGTTTCCAAGAAAAATCATATGTCCTCAACGTTTGTATTTCATACTTCTTAGCATTTTATTATTAAACTTACTCTTCCAAAATTATTCTATACACCCTAATATAATTACACCATTATGATTAATATAATTAAGTGTTATCATATCAATAGATCAACCATTATTCAATCATTTTCATACTATAATAAAAATAAAACAACATCGATCCTGGGCGTGTGTGGACTACAACCTCCATGAAACAAGGAGGTTCATTTCTTATCACCACCTCTCATTGTGGGTTAAAAGGAAAGATTTTATGAATTATTATTTTTCTTATGTAAAAATAAAATTATGAAATATATCTTCATTCTATCTAATTTTAATGGAAATATAATCCATAATTTTGTATATGTGTAAACTACCTCCTCCACAAACGATGAATTTAATTTGTCATGAACACTATTAATAGATGGTTATAAGAATGAATTTAATTAAGGTAAATTATATTTAAGATATTTTTAAGCTTCTAAAAAAGTAATGTTAATATTATATAAAAAATTTCCTCACTCATTAAATCATTATAACACACTCTCATTTGGGTCATTTTTACCATCTAAGTGAACAATGTTATAATTTTTATATCATGAATGATTAATGAAGGTTATATAAGAATAATATCAAGTAATAATAATAAATTTAAAATTTTATTTACTATTCTATAAAGGTGTCATTGATATTTAATATTATTATCAATATCTCACTTTTTGATCATTAAACACGCCGAAACTAGTTCTTCCCAGTTTTTATTTTCACTAAACATACCTTTATCATTCACCAAATGAAAATGGGATATGATGAATTTTTTAAAAAAATTACACTAGAATCTTGTATTATCTTGAAATTATTTAATTTTATGGAGTAATTAATAATTTATCTAGTCACTACAATACTAATATTGAACAAGCAATTTAAATTTCTTAAAACCAGATGATGGAAATAAACTATTAATGAGTAAAATATTTATAATTTATGGCTATAAAATAAGTGTATGAAATGATATAGATATTAATAAGGTTATTAAATAGGTTATTAAGATATTTATTTTTTATATATATAATATTCAAGAACTTTATCCGAAGTTATAAATTATGTTAAGTGTTTCTTGTAACAATTTTCACCCCTTGAAACATATTTCTTATTATACCCCATTTTTTCTTTTTTATGGTTTATATACTACAAATTTAATATTTTTCACTATGATAATATAATTTGTCATGGTATTTAATATTAAATTTGAAATTATATCCTTCTAGGGTGTTTATTTTAATTTTTATAATGTTGTATTGTTATTTTCCTATATTTTTAATTACATGAGATATTTTTGAAAGTGCACACCATATTTTTTTTATATGATTTATTTATTTTAATGTATAAATTACGTTTAACAAATATATTTAATTTAATAAATTTTTTATTAAATGTAATGTAATTTTTATTCGTACGTTACAATTATGGTAAGTGTGTTTGTATATAAATTTTTCTTTATTCAGATATGATTCGCATTCACCACTTGTTTCCTTTTTTGTGTTGTATATATCTCTCATGGATTAATTTCTAAATCATCTCATACTATTTTCCTTTAGGGGATCGAAATAATTTAATTCCATTACTTATTTATTCCTTAATCATTCCATATATATGCGAATGATTCTTCTTCCAACTCATTTCCTATGTGAATACCCTATTTTCCATTTCTTTTAAGGTAATTAACCTATATTCCAATACATTAATTGATTTAAGAAATTACCAACTTAAATTTATACCCATTTCTATATATGGTATTATTTTGAGTTTTCCTATATAGAATGATATTTAACTTATTAATTCAAGAAATATTGACTTTTGGTATGCTTGTTAGTATGGTTTTGGTTTTTATTAATTACCAATGATGGTTGATTATGTATTATTAAACCATCCACATTCTTTATCTAGATATATTGTGTTTATTTATTGATAGAAAAATTATTGAAATTCAATATATTTATTTATCAACATTTATGATTTTAAATTACTAAGGAAAGTTAATAATGAATTTAATTGAAATTCATATTACACACAAGATGAATTAATTGGACCAAAAGAAGTAAAAAATGGGACCATGTATTTTATAGATCGTCGATGCATCATTTGTTCTCACAATATAGAAGGATTGGGTATTTGGTGCGTGTATACCCAATGAAATCGTGATTTCTTGGTTTTGGACTTGAATGAAAGAATGATGTCTTGGTTGTGAACTTGAAGGTAAAAATAAAATATTGGATGAGGACTTGATGGTAAATTTCAAGTTGCTTGAAACGTGTATTTCATGCATGTATTTTAGAGTATTTTTGTATATTAAATTGTGTATTTAAATGATTAATCATTCCAATTTTAGAATAATTTGACAAATTTTATGTTTTATGGTTGGAAACAAAGAATTTTTAAAAAGGAATGAAAAGAGGTGGAAAATTGAGCTGAAGGACCGTTCTTCATTGCCATTCTTCCTTAGGTAACCATGCTACTGGCTACCATCATGAGCAAGTATTCTATCTAGTGCCAGGTGATGTGATGTAGGGGGATTTGTGCTTAGGGATTATTATATAAGTTTTATTTATTTTTTGGATTGTTGTAACTCTATTATTCAATTCCAAATCTCTTTATTTTTCAATTGCTTGACCAATACTTGTGAACTATGGCATTCTATTTTTGTTTCACTGATTAATCGACTTATTTTTTGTATAACAATTATTCAAGCAAGGTTGGTTATGTTTAAAATATGTTTTGGGTCACCTATTTCTTTGTTTTACACATGTAGATGACCATTCTAATGGGGGAAATACATTATTAGGGTAGGGTACCCAGACCACAGACCCCTACATACCCAATTCCCACTCCCAAACTGAATAAACACACTCTCATATAAATCCCTAGTAAATTCCCCTAAAGATCATTAAACTTGGCATGTCCCCATCCAATGATTCAAAACCCAACCATTTCTGCTATTCTTTCATTCATTTTTCAAATCAAACTAAATTATTTAAATTTCAATTTTCTAATTAATTTAGAACATATGGATCATCTTTGTGGGTTCCACACTCATAATTTCTATGTAATACACTCCAAGTTAATATTGACCGATTTTTATAAATTTTTTTTGTTCATAGAACTATAGGGAACTTACATGGCCCTTGGCGACCTTCAAATTGGCACTGTTCATGGGGAATAGTGTTGCTATGTTTATGATATTTAGGAATTTAGATAGTTGTTTTTATTTTAATTCATTGTTTTACACTTGGTCATCTCTTGCTATAGTTTCAGGAAGCAAACAATTGCATGAGTATTCCACTCATGGGAGGGAAAAGACTGAAGGACTTGATTTTGACCCTAAGCTAGATTAGACATTGAGTAAGAAAATAAAGTAGAAAAAAATCACAAAAAAAAAGATAGCATGGATGGAAGAGGCCAATTTGACCTGATCAAGAGCAAGGTCAACTAGTAGGTCAACAACCTCAAGGAATAATTCAAGGGGGACAAGAAGTAATCAACTATAGGAGAACCTCAAACATGGGAGTCAACCCTAGAATTATCATACCAATAGTAGATGCACAACATTTTGAGTTCAAGCTAGAGGTCATACAAATGATCATGTACTCACTACAATTCGACGGCCTTTGACATGAAGATCCCAACACAGATATTGAAAGTTTTCTAGAGATTTGTGACATGTTCCAATTCCAAAACATCACAAAATATGCTATAAGGTGGTGATTATTTAGATTCTCATAGAAGTAAAAATCATGAGAGTGGATACAATGTCTTCCCCCACATTTAATTACAACCTGGGAGGATATTGTAAGTATTTTTTGACAAGGTTTTTCCCTCCCTCATTTTTTATAGATTTGTGAGTAATAATTTTAAATTTATATTAATTAAATGAAGAATCATTGTATAGTTCAGGGAAAATTTTTAAAGGATTTATAAGAATATTTCCTCATCATGGAATCGAGATGTGGCTTCTAATACAAATGTTTTATAAAGGATTTTCGCATGGAAATTGTTCCACCATAGATACTGTTATAGGAGGTTTTCTGGTGCATAAATCACTGAATGAAAGCTATAAGCTACTAGATAAGATGTTCAGTAACAAGTTCAAATGGTAGCGTAAAGAAGGATGATTACAAGGAGTAATCATGGTGACCGATAGATGGATGGCTGCTCAAATGGATGCTATAACAAAAAATGGATGCGATGATGGACAACCAAAATCCCAAAGGTATGTATTCTGAAGATGAAAAATAACTTGATTATAATCCTCAAAATTAGTCATAAGGATGGAGCCACAACAACAAAAATAGAATCTGAATCAAGGCCAAGTGTTTCGGCTGAGAAAAATAGGTTTCCAACATCAATGGCATAGTCCCTCACTGACCAATCATGTTCATTCACTGGAGGAGACCCTTGCATCCTTTATGACCACCATAAGATCTTCGCTTATAGATTTGACTGCTTATTCAAGGGATCATGGAACTACAATCGGAGAACTGAAAAATTACTCATGAAACCAAAAATCATCTTTAAAGAATTTTGATGTTATTTTAGTCTTATTAATTAGACACATGGATAAATGAAAATAGAAGAGCTTCCAGGTTGTCTAAAACATCACCTCATGTAGATGTGAAATCCATATTACTGAGAAGTGGATAAAAAAACAATAGAGAGGAATAGGTTTTGGAGGAAAAAAACTACCCTCATATGAGTCAAGTCAAGATAAGAACCAAGAAGCTGAGGAAGACAATGAAGAAGAACCACCACCACCATAACAACCACCACTAACATATCCATAAAAGGAAAAGCATGGGAATATTAATGAGAAGAAGAAAATGGTTTTAGATACATTCAAGAAGATACACATCAATATCTCATTCACTGAGGCAATTGAAAACATTTCTATCTATGGAAAGTTCATGAATTATTTGGTGAAAAATAAGAAGAATCTTGACAATTTAGATTCCATTCCCTGGGAAGGATAAAGTTGGAAAGATGTTTCATGCATTCTACCAAAGAAGAAACATGATCCATGTAGTTTTTCCATTCTAATTACTATTGGTACTAAAGTGTTTTGTTGATCTTTATGTGATTTAAGTTCTAATGTGAAAATAATGTCATATGAAATATTCAAAATCCAGAGATTGAAGAAGATACAACCAACTCGATTTATGCTTCAACTAGATGGTACTGTAGTGAGACATCCTCAAGGACTGGTTTAAGATGTCATCATTGTAACGCCCCGACCCCAGCTACCTAGAGTCGGTGCATTACTTCGCAACATTGGAATGATCACAAAAGATCAAGTCTCGAAAGACCGATTAGTTTAGTAGCCTTGAAAACACTAGATACATTCATAAATGTTACATTACATCACAAAGTGAAAAACTATAATAACATAGTCTCCATAGTCCACACTTCTATCCTCTTTGGACTATCCCTGTAGGTCATTCATAAAATACTTCTTCACATCCCGGAAAATATTAAAACATTTAAAGGGGTGAGCTCAGATGCTCAGTAAGGATAACAATATTGCGGAAGCTTTCATAAATAAACATAAAAATTTAAGGCAATGTATAACTAAAACAAAAGCTTTTTAAACTTGAACATCAACATAATATGGCAAAAGTAAAATGAGATAATTCCATTCACTACTTCACATGGATATTCTACTGGTTGAATAATCACATGAAATATCAATAACCACTTTCATAATGAGGGAATGTATAATGCCGGACATTCTGAAACATTTTGTCAAGGCCTCGGCCAAGACGTCTAAAATGATTAAGGCCTCTGCCAAAACCATAAATCAAATTGGGAAAGGGCCTCGACCAATTCCACGTCTAGTTGTCTCATGAGACCTACCGATGCATCGAGGATCTATAGCGGGCTCCACCCGTCACTTATTAAGTCCAATACATTCCTCATATGAACAGGTTTAAACATCTCATAAACCATAACATAATCGTATCACATAAAACATGCATAAATGAAAAATAACATTTCCACATTTCAATCACAAGATATCAATACAACACATTGATATAATAAAAATGCTTTCAAAACCATTTTCAATACCAAAATAAAAGAAAGTTAAAACTTTGTATTTATTTTTCATTAAAAATATTATGGCTTGTAGAGAAAGCCGAAACTCAAATAATGGTCACAGCGGCGGAGAAGTCATTGTTGCCACATAAGTACGGAAAGAAAAACATTCCCTTTTTTCATTTAGCAAAATGCTTCGTATAAAAAATATTCCTTTTGAATAAACGTAAAAGTCTAAGGGGTTTATACACCGTATAAAAGAAAATTGTGTATAAAACCAAATATGCCTCAATGAAAGGAGATTGAGACGAAGTCCTTAAAAAGATCAGTTTTTTAAATAAAGTACATATATAATGTGTGTTCACTATAAGTACACATAAATAATGTAAAAATACAAGATAGGACATAATAATATCATGACATAATTTGAAAGTAGGAGATTAACCCAAAGAATAGAAAATGGGTTAAAAATTCCCATACCTTGCGTCCTGTCCTGACTCGACCATTCTTTAACCTCCTGAATAATAAACTAGAGTTAATTTATATTTACTTGAGAAACATTTTCATGTTCATTATTCCTTTTATATCCCTTATTACCATGTTATGAACATTATTTAATTATTTAAGTTAATAACGGTCGTTTTGTCGATCTTTGGTACTTGAGTCAAAAATAAACTTCTTATAATTACAAGTTGTTTATGTGGTAGAATATCCATTATCTCTAGAATTATATTCATGATTTAGATGTCATATATATCTTATATATCCAGTATATACATTCATTTATAATATTACGTAACATTTAGAGGTAAGAAATGAAATGCACCGTTCATGGAGACGGTAAGTCGTACGTACGCATGAACGCTACTTTCATTTCAATTTCATATTTAATGGAACAAAATAATAATGATATAAATGTATAATATAATTCCAGTATAATATAGTGTATAATACCATTTACTCCATCCTTTATACATCCCACATATGGCATTAACGATTCAAATCACTTTGAGGGGGCGGTAGTCCGCACTTCCTAAAATGAAATTATCGCGTTTTACCCATAATGGAAATCATAAAGTATTCCATAAATGAGAAATAAAGAAGAATAAGTAAAACATAAACATATTATATATCATATATAAAAATAGTTACATCTTAATGGCCACCTTTGAAGGTGTTATATGAGTGTTGAACAGTCATCGTTTCGTGAGGCAGAAATTCGCCATCCACAGAAACCGTATGTTATTTAACCATTAGATGTATGTGTGTGTAAGTGTAGCTCTAATACTTCTTATAAAAACATCCTAGTATATTGAGGATACTTTTGTTGTTACAAAAGAAATGAATAAAAAGATTTTAGGGGGTTGGAGAAGAAAAATAAAACAAAACAATATTAGAGAAGACATTACCTCAAAATCGGGTAACTCTTTTTGATTTGAGCCAAAGGCTTCCTTGAGAAGAGTTCTGCCCAAAGTGAGGCTTCTAGGAGTAAGAGGGGGAAGTTGGGAGAGTATTTGGGCCGGGGTTGGCCGAGAAAAATGGCTTGAAGGTGTGAATAAGGTGGAAGAGGTGGGGGCCTTTTATAAGTGGAGAGGAGGGGCTCTTTTGGAAAGATTGAAATGCTACATTATTACACAATGATTTTCAGATTATAAAGGTCCCACACTTATATAATTCGTGGGTAAGGTGATAAGGGTTCTAAATCTCTTCATCCAATAGGCTTTGGACAATTTTAAGCCTTGGAGTTTACATTATATTTTCATTTTATTAAAATCGCTAAATAATGAGGTCATCGCTGCATCATAATGATGTCACAAATAATATAATTTATTTAATGTCTAAAAATTACAAAAAAAATACTATGATGTAGGAAATCTTTTTATATTTCTAATGAATATTTATAGTAAAAATTTGGACTTGTTTAACCCCACTTAAAAACTGTTTTAGTAAAACAACACATGTTTGTGTCAATTTAATTTTAACATTAAATAAATATATATTAATGTCATTTTCCAACTAAAGTGGCTCCATGGGATCCCCAAGTTGACCCATGGGTTGTATTGGTCGGACATGACTCATAAAATAGGAGTAGGACAAGTGTCAAGCTCATCTCATATTATTGAAACATTATTTTTACCTTAAACTACACTAATTACCTCTAATCGCGATTAAGAACTTAAAAGTTACTATTCACCAAAAAATTATTTTAATCTCATTGAACCAAATTTTAATTCTTAATGACAACCATGTATGTCGGATTTTTGAAAATCAAATCACAGAAGTGGTAATATTTCATTTAAACGAAAAATCAGTTATTTAACTACCACTTAGTGGTTTCACTATTCATCAAAAATTGAAGTTTTTCAGAACAATGCCAAAATTTCACCCTAAGCTATAATTGATATTCCGAATTCAAAAATGATGTCTATTTTACAAAATTCCAAACATATAAGTTTCATTAATTAATTTTATAATTAATTCCCACTGTTACAACAAATAGCGTGTTTTTAAGAAACAATTTATATCAAAAGATTGGCAATTGTTTATGTCCAATTTCAATGTTAAATTAATTCTAATGACCACCTTTGGATAAAATTTTAAAAATATATTCTAATTATACTTTAAAACCACTAAATAGTATAATTTATCACTATAAATTATTTTGATTAAAAAAGTTGTTTTTAAGTAATTTTCACTATTCATAAAAAATTAGAAGTTCTCAGAAAAATACCAAAAATTCAACATAGGCTAATTTCGATATTAGGAATACAAAAATGAAGTCCATTTTGAAATATAAAATTTCTATAAAAGTGGTTATTACTTTTCATAATGGCTACTTTGATTAGTCGCTGTGTTTTAGAACTCAAAGTTGCGTACAATGCAAGCTATTGCATTATTGAATGAGAAGCGTATCGTGGAAGGTCGGGGTGTTACATTCTCCCCTCCTTCAATAAATTGCGTCCTCACAATTTGAAATTTTTTTCTTTGAAAATAAAAGGTTGAAAAGAGAAAATACCTTTGAGGAAAACCCACATCGGAAATAAGGTTAATAAATATATAACATTAAAATAAAGAAAGATAAGTACAAAGGTCACCCGATATAGCCCATTCTAGGATTCTATGAAAATATGGATATGGAGGAGAAAAAAACCATCAAGGTCTGATGGAGAGTTATAGAAAATAGGATTAAGAGAAAGTTTAACTACAAGAAAATCACAAACTTGTGATTGGTTAAACGATCATTGAATCCCCAGTAGGAAACGTTAACCGACAACATTTTTATTTTAAGTTACCTTTTATAATGTTGAGGAATTTATTTAGGAGATTTACTAAGAACGTAAGGGAATATACATACTTGTTATGTATACTTTCATTCGTTAATAAATTTTTACCACAACCCAACTTTTACTCCAAATGGTAACGAAACTCAAAAATATTCTATTTATCCTAATTGTATAAGGTTCCAAATGTTAACACATACCATTTAGATTAGTAAAATTATTTTTTAATAACCAGGGACTTCCTGTAGGCTAGTGGTCGGAAATAAAGGCTTGTCGCACTATGGTTGTGGGTTCGATTCCTGCAGCTTTGTCCGACGCGACGGGTTATGCCCCACCCTGCAGGTTGTCCTTTTCCTAAAACTATAGTATTATAATAATCCAAAATTAATCTTCAGAAATGCTTTAACCTTAAACAATACTATCCATGGTTCAACTTAATCCATTCCAACCTTAATAGTTATCCAAAATACCTCCGTCCAGACTCTCTCTAAAAGGTCTCTAAATTCCAAAATCAATTTATCAGATTCCCCAAACAAATTAAAGTTTCTCTTTTGTCACATACTAAAAATATGATTACCTTAATCATATTAAAACCTTACTGAAATCAAAAAGTACTGCAGTACAATATTTATATATATCACATTATTCTTATAACCAGAATATAATCCTTGAGTCCAAAAGCACCAATACATTAATTATTCTGCTTCAACTGTAGTCACAACATAAGATTGGCCTTGATCCCTTGGCCTTTTCTGAGGTAAGTTTCCTTGATGTTTAGGACATTCATTTGCATAATGCCCCATTTCCCTACAATTGTAGCATTCAACTTTGACAACCTCTTTCTTTCCCTTGCAGTCATGAGCCTGGTGACCCTTTTCTCTACATTTATAACAAACTCCCATTCCTTTTAGGCACGTACCAGGGTGATTCTTCCCACAATTATCACATAATGGAAAATCCTTCTTTCCCTTTTTCCCTGTATCTGTCTCTTGTTCCCCCGTTCTCTTCTTCTCTTGCTTTACTTTGTTGTCATAAGACTTAGAGAATTCCTTTTCTGTTTTGATAGCACATGAGACAATATCTTCGTATGATGAGAAGGATTGTGATACTAAAGCTCGACAGAGAAATGGTTTTAACCCATCAAAGAAACGATCAATCTTACTCCTTGGGTTACGTATATAATCGGCAACATGCCTTGCTAACCTTGTAAAGTTAGCCTCATACTTTGCGACATTCTCATCCTCCTTCTGCCTCAGACTCAGAAATTGCCTTTCCATATCTGCTCGATGGTCACGAGGAAAGTATTTTTCTAAGAAAAGCTCGTTGAACTCCCTCCATTCCATATTCGATACGTCATCATCTTCCTTTGTGTTTTGAATCAGCGACCACCACTGATCGGCATCTCCAGTGAGGCGGTAAACTACCATGATAACTTTTTCCCTTTCACTGCTCCCCAAAGCCTGAAATATTTTCTCTAGGGAATTTATCCATTGCTCGGCTACTAAGGGATTTGTACTCCCATTGAACGTTGGTGGTTGTTGCCTCATGAATCGATCTAACATTGATCCTCCACATTGCGGATCAGGGTGCTCCATACGAGTAAGGTTATTATTCATAACCTGCGTGAGTTGTCCCAGTACAGTGAGAAGTTGATCAGAACCAGTTGTATCACTAGCTCCACCATAATTATCTTGAGCAGGAGGGAAATCCCTACATGGAGTGCGTGCATTGATACGGTTTCCATTTCTTCCACTAGGCGCCATTTCTAAACAATGGCATAAACTAGATCAGTTTATGAATCAAAATACATAATTCCATACCTGTAAAATACTTAACATAAATTGAACTATTTATGGATATAATCCATAATCATAAAAAGGTTTTATTTGAGGAAGTATATACTCATAACCGTTCATAGTGGTTTGTAAAGAAAATGGGAATTATCCTAAGCATATCCCCCGGGAGTGTCGTAACCAAGAGTGCAGCAAGGCCCGTTGTCGTGCACCAGTTCTCGTTCGAGTCTAGCTCAAAGCGGTGTTTTCGGGTTTTACCCCTAGGTACATCTGTGCCAGAGCCACCTCTACCTGTTCGTATCCAGATAGGGATGTATTGCTCGGAAAACTCACAAAATCTCTACAATACCAAAATTTTTAGGAAGTTCTTCTATACCAATCCTCAAAGTTCATCTTAGGTCTACGTGCTCTAATCAGAGTTTGTCTAAATCTAGCTTCCAAGGTTAGTACTAAACTGCCTCTGATACCAACTATAACGCCCCGACCCCAGCTACCCAGAGTCGGTGCATTACTTCGTAACATTGGCATGATCACAAAAGATCAAGTCTCGAAAGACCGATTAGTTTAGTAGCCTTGGAAACACTAGATACATTCGTAAATGTCACATTACATCACAAAGTGAAAAACTATAATAACATAGTCTCCATAGTCCACACTTCTATCCTCTTTGGACTATCCCTGTAGGTCATTCATAAAATACTTCTTCACATCTTGGAAAATATTAAAACATTGAAAGGGGTGAGCTCAGATGCTCAGTAAGGATAACAATATTGCGGAAGCTTTCATAAAGAAACATAAAAATTTAAGGCAATGTATAACTAAAACAAAAGACTTTTAAACTTGAACATCAACATAATATGGAAAAAGTAAAATGAGATAATGCCATTCACTACTTCACATGGATATTCTACTGGTTGAATAATCACATGAAATATCAATAACCACTTTCATAATGAGGGAATGTATAATGCCAGACATTCTGAAACATTTTGTCAAGGCCTCGACCAAGACGTCTAAAATGATTAAGGCCTCGGCCAAAACCATAAATCAAATTAGGAAAGGGCTTCGGCCAATTCCACGTCTAGTTGTCTCATGAGACCTACCGATGCATCGAGGATCTATAGCGGGCTGCACCCGTCACTTATTAAGTCCAATACATTCCTCATATGAACAGGTTTAAACATCTCATAAACCATAACATAATCGTATCACATAAAACATGCATAAAGGAAACATAACATTTCCACATTTCAATCACAAGATATCAATAAAACACATTGATATAATAAAAACGCTTTCAAAACCATTTTGAATACCAAAATAAAAGAAAGTTAAAACTTTGTATTTATTTTTCATTAAAAATATTATGGCTTGTAGAGGAAGCCGAAACTCAAATAATGGTCACGGCGGTGGAGAAGTCGTTGTTGCCACATCAGTACGGAAAGAAAAACATTCCCTTTTGTCGTTTAGAAAAACGCTTCATATAAAAAATATTCCTTTTGAATAAACGTAAAAGTCAAAGGGTTTTATACACCGTATAAAAGAAAATTGTGTATAAAACCAAATATGCCTCAATGAAAGGAGATTGAGACGAAGTCCTTAAAAAGATCATTTTTTTAAATAAAGTACATATATAATGTGTGTTCACTATAAGTACACATAAATAATGTAAAAATACAAGATAGGACATAATAATATCATGACATAATTTGAAAGTAGGAGATTAACCCAAAGAATAGAAATTGGGTTAAAAATTCCCTTACCTTGCATCCTGTCCTGACTCGACCGTTCTTTAACCTCCTGAATAATAAACTAGAGTTAATTTATATTTACTTAAGAACCTTTTTCATGTTCATTATTACTTTTATATCCCTTATTACCATGTTATGAACATTATTTAATTATTTAAGTTAATAACGGTCATTTTGTCGATCTTTGGTACTTGAGTCAAAAATAAACTTCTTATAATTACAAGTTGTTTATGTGGTAGAATATCCATTATCTCTAGAATTATATTCATGATTTAGATGTCATATATATCATATATATCCAGTATATACATTCATTTATAATATTACGTAACATTTAGAGGTAAGAAATGAAATGCACCGTTCATGGAGACGGTAAGCCGTACGTACGCATGAACGCTACTTTCATTTCAATTTCATATTTAATGGAACAAAATCATAATGATATAAATGTATAATATAATTCCAGTATAATATAGTGTATAATACCATTTACTCCATCCTTTATAAATCCCACATATGGCATTAACGATTCAAATCACTTTGAGGGGGCGGTAGTCCGCACTTCCTAAAATGAAATTATCGCGTTTTACCCATAATGGAAATCATAAAGTATGCCATAAATGAGAAATACAGAATCATAAGTAAAACATAAACATATTATATATCATATATAAAAATAGTGACATCTTAATGGCCACCTTTGAAGGTGTTATATGAGTGTTGAACAATCATCGTTTCGTGAGGCAGAAATTCCCCATCCACAGAAACTGTATGTTCTTTGACCATTAGATGTAGGTGTGTGTAAGTGTAGCTCTAATCCTTCTTATAACAACATCCTAGTATATTGAGGATACTTGTGTTGTTACAAAATAAATTAATAAAAAGAGTTTATGGGGTTGGAGAAGAAAAATAAATCAAAACAACATTAGAGAAGACATTACCTCAAAATCGGGTAACTCTTTTTGATTTGAGACAAAGGCTTCCTTGAGAAGAGTTCTGCCCAAAGTGAGGATTCTAGGAGTAATAGGGGGAAGTTGGGAGAGTATTTGGGTAGGTTTTGGCCGAGCCAAATGGATTGAAGGTTTGAATAAGGTGGAAGAGGTGGGGGCCTTTTATAAGTGGAGAGGAGGGGCTCTTTTGGGAAGATTGAAATGTTACATTATTACACAATGCTTTTCGGATTCTAAAGGTCCCACACTTATATAATTCGTGGATAAGGTGATAAGGGTTCGAAATATCTTCATCCAATAGGCTTTGGACAACTGTAAGCCTTGGATTTTACATTTTATTTTAATTTTATTAAAATCGCTAAATAATGAGGTCATCGCTGCATCATAATGATGTCATAAATAATATAATTTATTTAATGTTTAAAAATTATAAAAAAAAATACTATGATGTAGGAAATATTTTTATCTTTCTAATGAATATTTATAGTCAAAATTTGGACTTGTGTAACCCCACTTAAAAACTTTTTTAGTAAAACAACACATGTTTGTGTCAATTTAATTTTAGCATTAAATAAAAATATATTAATGTCATTTTCCAACTAAAGTGGCTCCATGGGGTCCCCAAGTTGACCCATGGGTTTTCTTGGTCGGCCATTACTCATCCAATAGGAGTAAGACAAGTTTCAAGCTCATCTCATATTATTGAAACATTATTTTTACCTTAAACTACACTAATTACCTCTAATCGCGATTAAGAACATAAAAGTTACTATTCACCAAAAAATTATTTTAATCTCATTGAACCACATTTTAATTCTTAATGAGAACCATGTATTTTGGATTTTTGAAAATCAAATCACAGAAGTGGTAATATTTCATTTAAACGAAAAATCAGTTATTTAACTACCACTTAGTGGTTTCACTATTCATCCAAAATTGAAGTTTTTCAGAACAATGCCAAAATTTCACCCTAAGCTATAATTGATATTCCAAATTCAAAAATGATGTCTATTTTACAAAATTCCAAAAATATAAGTTGCATTAATTAATTTTATAATTAATTCCCGCTGTTACAACAAATAGCGTGTTTTTAAGAAACAATTTATATCAAAAGATTGGCAATTGTTTATGTCCAATTTCAATGTTAAATTAATTCTAATGACCACCTTTGGATAAAATTGTAAAAATATATTCTAATTATACTTTAAAACCACTAAATATTATAATTTATCACTATAAATTATTTTTATTAAAAAAGTTGTTTTTAAGTAATTTTCACTATTCATAAAAAATTAGAAGTTCTCAGAAAAATACCAAAAATTCAACATAGGCTAATTTAGATATTAGGAATACAAAAATGAAGTCCATTTTGAAATATAAAATTTCTATAAAAGTGGTTATTACTATTCATAATGGCTACTTTGATTAGTCGCGTTGTTTTAGAACTCGAAGTTGCGTACAATGCAAGCTATTGCATTATTGAATGAGAAGCGTATCATGGAAGGTCGGGGTGTTACAATCATCAAAGTGGATTACTTATATTTTTTTGAATATTTTTTGGTTACAGACATTGATAAAGATAAAGTTCCAATAATATTTGGAATACTGTTCCTAGATACATGAAATTGAACTTATTGATGTTTAGAATGGATAGATGGGTTTAAGAGTTGGAGGATCAGATATAAAATTCAATTTTGATGGGTGATGAAGAAGAAAGATGAACCATTTAATGATTTTTTCAAGAGATGGTGTGATGAAAGAGGTGGGTGATTTTTTTCATGGATGGAGAGATAAAGTAGCTTCCATGGAGACTAGAGAAGGATGTAATAACATGATAAAGAATGAAGAGAAAGATTTTGAAAAATTTAAAGATCAAGGAAGAACATTCATTCAAGAATAATTCAAGGAAGGAGAGATGGTTTGGGTAGTTAGTGAAGCTTTATTCAACTATTTAAGAAGGTCCTTGAACCACATTATTGGGCCAATAGAGATAGAGAATTATTTTAATAAAGAAATATTGAAATTAGTTTTAGAGAAAGGGAGAGGAAAAATCCACACCAAGGAATCAAGCATTCTACTTTTTGTAGATACTAATAAAGTAACCTATATCCAACCATCACCCACTTGAGATGAATAGGTAAGTTTGAGCCAATGACAGTAAAAAAAAAGCACTTCTGAGAGGCAACCCATGTTTTTAGTTTTTCTATTTATTTATTTTCTGTTTTAGGAAAAATCTCTCAACCTCAAATATTTTGAAATTTAATTCTTATGGAGTGTGATTTCACTATTGTATTTTTATTTTTGTAAGACCATAAATGAAGACAGAAGAACTAAGTAAGAGAAGAAGTTGTAGATAAGTTACAAGTCATGAAGAGAACTTACATGTCATGAAAGGCCTTAACCAGAACCTGTACAACCCAATTTCCAAGCATCAATTGAGAGGGGAGTTAGAGTTTTCAATTCAGTAATTTTTAATTGTATTCACCACATTTTAGTGTTTTAGATCTTTAATTACAAATTTCATTCACCACACTAGAATTATTCTTTACTCAAATGTTCTAAGAGACATGAAACTACCTATAATATTTATCATGCCTTGAATTTTAACTTCCTTTGATAATAAATTTGAAAGAGAAAAATTGGAAAAATATTATTATATATATGCATGGGGATAAATATTTATCAAATAATGATTTTGAGGGGCATGTTAATCACTTTAAATAAAGTTTTTCTTACATTTTACCATGTTTTGAATTTCAAAAATTTTCTTTAATCGGTTTAATTATTAATATTCATTTGCATGAGTGATTTTCCAAACCATTCATCTTATTCCCAAGATATCCACTTAGCCCAATATTTCTCATTCTGTCTATAGTATATTTCTTGAGAAACTCAGGCATGTATTCTTTTAGAATGTTCAATGCATCTTATCGATGCTTTGACTGAACAATGTTACTTTTAAAATGATTGAGGCATTTTTTGTTATCCATTATCATGAGAGACACTATTCATTAATAATTGTTAATCACATAAATCCATTAATTATCTTGTTGGGATATGTTCCATGTTACAAGCCTATTTTATCCATTCCTACATTCCTCTAATTTTTTTTTGTGATATATAAAAGAATAAGTGTGGGGTGAATATTTGGGTTTATCAAGATATACATCATTGTGGATTTGATTTTGGGGATTTTACATTATGTTATTGGAGAGGCCATGACATATATCATTGTATTATACTATTTACCTCTCTAGATAAGAAAAAATTTCAAAAAAGAAAAAACAAGAAAAAATAAGAAAATAAAATGGTTTGTGTTTTGGGAAGATAGAAAATCACTATTTTCTAGACTGATGATTTTTTATCGTATATAGTTAGGTGATGGATATGATATTTTTCATATGAATAGATTTAAAATAATAAAAAAAATATATAAAAAATGAAGATAGGTTGATTAATTTATTGATCTTACATGTATCATGAGCCCACTTTGAGATTTTTGGGAGAAGGGATAAATGATATTTGTGAAGGAAACATTTAGTGAACTATTTTTGATATCATGAAAAATTATTTAGAGTCAAACCACCTTTTTGAGCTTTACTTTTTCATTATTTACCTACCTAACCTAAATCATGAGATTAATTTGATCCTAAAATGTGAATCCCTCATGATTAATTGTGATCTCTTTCATTACACGGTAGAGATGTTAGATGCCTTACTAGCCGGTGGTAAGTTACACGTTTTTGAGGTATGTTCTGAATTACATTTGCATTTAAACCTTTATGATGAGCATAAAAATTAATTTGAGGTAGATTATAGGTATAATTCATATTGATAATGAATTGAAAAATGAAAATAGATTATTGAAAAGGCTTTGCTTCTTCAAAATAAGAAATATAAAATAATTGGTTAGGTTGTTTCTTTGAAAGGTTAGGCGCTGGTGAGTTTTACTATGTGAAACTTGAAATTTTAATTTTCTATTTGATCAATTGTTTTATTTAAATTGAATTTGAATCATGGTAAAGTGAAAGTTCATTGTAGTATGTTGAGATTCCATCCTTGAGGAAAAGGCTGAATTCAAGTGTGGGGGGATTTGATACATATATTTAATGTATATATTTTAGAGTATTTTTTATATTTAATTGTGTATTTAAATGATTAATATTTCATATTTTGGAATAAATTGAAATGTTTTATGCTTTATGGTATGCAAGTAAGAATTTGTGAAAAAGGAACAAAAAGCTGAGGTAAATTGAGCTAAATGACCCTTCGTGCTGCTTCGATTTGTTCGTAGCGCGACATCGGATTTTGGAATATGAAGAAAAGCTGGAAAACATGTGAAAAATACTACGAGGTGTGTACTTTACTTACACATTGTGACTTCATCAGAGAAGTAGGCCTCTTCCAGAAAAATAAATGACAAGAAAGCACGCCATTAATGAAAAGTGTACATCTTGTATTATCAGTACACAACATGAAGAAAGTCAAACATTCAAATCCAAATTTGAGGATTCAATTTGGTAGAAGAAAAATTGGATTTGGATTACAAGTCGTATACCCCAGGTACACATCGTGTATGCGTCGATGCACATTGAAAAAATAGGAAATGAAGGCCATAGTTTTGGGTGAAAAAACCTGTAAATAGAGGTCTAGGATGACCTTCCAAAGAACTCTAGGGAAGAGGGAGCCAAAGAGAATCAAGGGATATATGCCAAACCACAAGTGAAGATCTAGAGCCATTATTCACCACCATTATTCATTTTGTAACCCTGCTGCTTGCTACCATCATGAGCGAATAGTCCATCTAGTGTTGGGTGATGTGATATAGGGTGACGTGTGATTAAGGACTATTCTATACTTTTTATTCACGTTTTAGATTGATGAAACTTTGTTTATTCAATTAAAAACATCTTTATTTTGCAATCACATGACCATTTCTTGCCGAATAAGGCATTATATTTTCATTTCACCCATTAATAGACTTAGTTTGTGTATGAACATAATGAAATCTAGGCCAGTTATGTTTAAACATGGTTTTGGGTCACCTATTTATGTGTTTTCCCCAAGTAGATGACCATTACAATGGAGAAACCACATTATCAAGGTAGGGTATCCATACTATAGACCCCTGCTGACCCAATACCAACACGAAATCATAAAAACACACTATTACATAAATACCTAGCACATAACCCTAAAAATAATTGAAATTTTTATGTCCCCATCTACTGATTCACAACCTAATCATTTATTCTTTTATTTCATTCCCTTTTCAAATAAAACTAAATAATTTCTATATCTATTTCTAAATTAATTTAGAACATATGTATCATCCTCATGATTTTGACACATGGACTTACCAAGTACTACACCATGAGTTAGGATTGTATGATTTATATAAATTTTGTTTGTGCATAGCATCGTAGGGAACTAACAACACCCTGAGGGGATGTAAATTCCCAACATTATGAATTCCATATATTTATTATTATCTATATGTTTAGTTAAATGAAACATGGGTTTTTCAAAGATAATGTGATCAGATATATGACAATATTTGATTATAGTTTGTTTCATTTCATATTAATCATTCCAATTTTATGTCTTGATAGATTCCAATACATATTTTAGTTTACTGATCATTTGATATAATCCTTCTTTTTTTCTCATTTCCCCATGTTATGAAGAAAATTTTTACACATGATATGTATATAAGAGTATCTTTTGTGGGTAATTTTAAGGGAGATGTTGAGGGCTTATTATAAATTATGTATTTTTAGTATACTGTAAAAAATTTCTATTTGATTAGAAATACATGGTATTTGTTACAAAAAGGTCTTTCAAAACTCTATAAATCACTAAAACTAAAAGTTACTTTGAATTCAAGTGATTCAATATTTTTAGTGGTATTATAAATTTTTATAGTTAACATTTCATCAAATCAGTTCATTTCAAAGATGGTATGTAAAGAATGTGTTTATGAACACTAGATCATGAGAGTGTGAGTTCAAGGCATCATAGTTGGTGTAAAAATAGGGTTTAGATAACATTAGAGGCTAGTATGTTAGTTAAGGATAACTTTAGGGTTGATAAGTTAAATTGTATTATAATTTCAATGTATAGATAACCCTTTGGGTTTTTATAATTTTTTTTGATTTAATGTTAAACTTCATTTAAAACCTTAGGGAAAAGTCTAACGGATTTTTTTAAGTATGAGATAGCATCCAAAGGTTTCGATAAAGTTGATATTTTATAGTTTATAACCAATTAAATCCTTTTTTGGATATTATAATATGAATGTGGCTATGATATAGATTCACCTAAAGGTAATCACCCTGAAAAAGGCTAGTTGAGTATCAACATAATATTTATTCTTGTGTACGATGAGTGGTCATAAGGATGCACACATGGATAGAAAGTATTTTTAGGATATTCATTGGTTGATTATATTATATTTATAAACAATTATGTGGGTTTTATTATATCTATGTTAGATAATATAATAGTAAAATGATGATGGATATCATAGATTGAAACATAGAGATTCATAAGTTGTGGTACAACTTCATTGATTTGTGCTTTCCTGGACCAAGGGAAAGATGTATTTAATGAGCATATATTTCTATGATTTTTTGGATTAGAATACTTTAAGAGAGTTCATAGTAATTTTAGTCTATTATTATTATGGATTTAGAGGATTAAAAACACAAACTTAAAGCAACATTGGTTGAACTAAGAGTGATATATATTTAACTAAAAAGAAATTTAAACTAACATGATGGTGGAAAATAGTACAACATATCAAGGATTAAATTTTCACAAGTCTCTTATGATGTTATCTTTTCATCACTCATGTTAACTCAATTTTGTTTATGTAATTAATAGAGCCTAAAATTATAATGCTAATGATAGAAGCCATGGATAAAGAAGTGATTTCCCTAATGAGAAACCAAATAATATAACAACTGGAGTAATATTTCTTATGATGATTCCATACAAGTTATCATGAAATATGATTAGCAATATGAACATATATGAATTCCCAAACACACCAACGAAGAGAATAATAACATTTCATGGAAGTTATGGTGAAAATGATGATAAAATAAAGAATAATCAATTTTATACATGTCAATTTTTTTTGAATAAACAATGAAAGAAATATATCAAAGGAACGAGAAGATGATTCATGCGTGGAAAATGGTAGCATACAATAAGTTTTTATAGATATATGGAGAAATATGTTAACATGATAAAGGGAAAATATATGTTTCTTATTTGTACCAAATATATTATTATATACATGTAATTTGATATTATATCTTGAGTTATGCATATAATTTAGATACCCTTAATTAATTTGGTAACATCCCAGACTCTAGAAACATTGAGTTAGAATTTATATTACATTATTTGTAAAAAATGTAAGTGTTCAAGTTGGATAAAACATCTTACAAGTCTTATAATTCAATAAACATACATAAATTACATATTAAAACATACGATAAAACACGAAAACATTAGGATAGCATAAGCAGCCCTTCCAATATATCATTGAAAATTAATGATAATTCTACTTTTGGTTTAATAGGGAAAGAAAATAAAAAGGGCGATCTTAGATTCTTAGTAAGGAGTAGAATATAATGGAAGCTATCATAACATAAAAATTAAATAAGTGTTATGGTAGGAATAAATAAATAACAAGAAGCCATAATCAACTAAAACTAAGATGATAATATATCCATGATAATAAATAAAAACGTGGATAAAAAAATCATTGATCTCAAACTGATGGAATGCATGCTTAAATACATTAAAACATACTCTTTAGGCCCTTTTTAAGACATTATATTGAAATGGAGAGAGGTGTACACTAAAACCCAAGCATTTTTACCTCATGATACCTATTGATGCATTAAGGGGCTATTTAGTTATGGGCCCCACCCATCACCTGAATAAGTCTAATACATCCACTATAAGAGCTACAAAGAAATTTCATACCATTCTCTAAGGAACCTATAGAAAAATAAAAACATGTATACATGAAGAATGAAAAATATAGAAAACAAATACTTCCCCATTCAATGGAATAATGTGGATGTCGAAGAGAACATCCCTTAATCTAATTAGAAGCTATGGGGTATTCCTCAAAGTAAAAGGTAGTTCCATTATCAAATAATTATAGTGGTGAGGGTATTATCAATATTTTGGGTTATCCAAGGAATAAAACAATTAGGTTAAATATTTTTCATTAGTAAGAGATCAAGAAAACTGTAGAAAAAATTCCTGATCATGGGTTGTTAAGAGCATGTAAATATTTTAAAGAATATCCACAAAGAGTGTCTTTATAGGTGTTCAGTCATTGCCCACTCATCATGCATCAGGGTGATAATAACATCAATGATCGACCAACCATTTTGTAGGAGATTACACCTATGTGAATTTATTCCATAAACACTTCAAATTTCTAGTATCTAGATAGGGATGTAATTTCTAGGAAACTACAAAAACTTTTACTTTAACAAAACTTCAGATGTTTTTTCCACCATAGAAAAGAATGAGTATTACAATAATTACAATAAATTCTTGAATCAAAATAATAAAAAGGATTAATAGTAATATAGAATTGTAAATTCCTTAAATTTCATGATTAATATAAAAAACTTCTTCCATGTAAATTTTTGTGCCACATAAAATAAAATAGGTGGTGAATGTATCATGAGTCCCAAAGAATGAAAATTGAGATAAAAAAACCCAAAATATATATTTGGTAGAAATTATATCAAATCTTATAGAAATACAGGGATTACAATTGATCCTTAAATACCATTATTAATGTTATTTCATGATATAGTCTCTCAAATAGAAAATATATACTCTAAAAAAATAAAACTATGTGCATAATATTAAACGTGTCTCGATGAGGGTAATTTGAGATGGATTACCGTTACCTCTTATATTGAATCCCATGAACATAATTTATCCTCATTTATATATATATATATATATTGATCAATTAATTCATAAATTCAGTTTCTTTTATATTATTCATAAATAGTCATTCTCTATATAAATATTATCCATTTTTACATTAAGTGTTTGTAGTTTTGATATTTATTACTGGTTTCATAATAGTAGTGTCTATATTCAATCTAATTAAAAATTTCATAATTAATTGGAAATTAAGGTTACTATTAGGGTTTTTTTATAATTATTATGGATATTTTAAATTCCTTTCATAAGTTTTATAGTATTTTTTCCTTGAAGATGAAATCATTGACAAGCATGTTTCAACGATTCTTTATGATTGAAGGGTTTTTTTATTGAGGAATTAAATATTGATCTAACATATCAAGAATAAAATAGAAATCATTATTTATGAATTTACATTAAATGATAAATTTAATTGTGTTCCCTTAATCATTCATTATATAAGTTGATAGTAATGGTATATCAGGTGGTTAAATCGACCCAAACATGAACATACCCTGATTTAATAAATGGCTATGAGGGGGACTTGTTTTAATATCATTATAAAAAATATTAATGATCCTACTTTGTGTTTAACTGTTTCATATATCAAAATTATGAAGGATTTAGAACAATAGGCAATGGATATGAAAATATTACATAATTTTAATAAATACTTTTCCCCTTAACACACTTTTTTAGACGATTGAATTAACGATTATAATTTATTGATCATATTATTAATAAGTTCTCCAATTTTTCATACCAAAACATAAATGTTATCATAAAAATCATATTTTATAATTAATCCATTATACATGTCATCAATAATTGGTGTTGATAAAAAATAAATTTTGTAACTCGTGGCGATGCTAGTCCACACTTATGTATGAACACTGACTTTATTTTTTATAAAGGATGGGATAAATGAATAAAAAATAATAATATCCTTAATATGATAAAATAAAAATATATAAATGACACTAATATCATAATATTATTGTTTCTAAATTTATTTTTAATGAATATAATTAAGAATATAAGCTATGTAGTTGATAATTCTCACATCACAGACTTGAATTTTCCTTGGAATTCACCATATATATGAATTCATTATGATAAATAATAGTGATAAAAACCTTTTAAACCTAGGAGAGGGTTATAGGATGACACAATTTTCATATTTCTAGGATAAAATCTTTTTATATTTGAGTCCTGAAGTTATGGAAGTATTTCTATTTTATTAGTAAAGGGAATGATTGTTTTGGGAGTAACCCATAAATATTGAAAAATGTAATGTCACTATTCATGGTTCAATGGAAAAAATTGAATATAGAGGAGGGAATAGTGATTTTGGGTCAAAACTAAACACAACCACTCCCTTTTGAGACAACTTTTAGTTTTTTGGGATTTTTATTTAATGTTCTTAACTTTTACCCTAATTTACTTTTACCGTGGTAATTAATTTTTAACCATAGAAAACAATTTTATTGATAAAAATTAATATTTAAAATTCTTCTTAATTTGATCCATATGATTTTCAATTCTAAAATTAATTTAAAAAATAAAACTTATAAATGCTTGAAATGCTAATTTTTAAATAAACCCACTTAATTAAATAAAAAAAATTTATTATAAAAATGATGTTTTTATGATTTAAATTTAAATATAAGATAAAATTATTTTTTATACTAATTCCAATGAAATAAATTAATTTATTATAGAAATATAAAATTAAATAGGATTTGAATGAAATACAAAATCCAAAATCACCTTTAGAATAATTGATTTAAATATGGTATCAATTTATTTAAATTATCATTTTAATTTGTTCTCAAATTATTGAACATATGAATTATAAGTTAATAGAATATTTTAAAATGGAAAATTTTATTCCTTAAGTATGTATTTTATTACATGAAATGTTTTTTTGTTTTATTTTATTCTTACATCATAGAGTATTCATAAGAGTTTTGGTTATTGAAAAAATTGTAATTTCATTATCCGCATTAAAATCAATCGTTTTGAAAAAGCAAAAAAAATGTCATATTAAGATAATATCTTTATAAATATTATTTTTTGAAAATCAAAATATAACATTCAAAAATTAAAATTTTAAATATATTCGTTTATAAAGGATCTTTAGAGTGTGATAGTCTAGTATATGGTGTTTACCTGCTACAAAATTATCTCAGGTATTGCATATATTATTAGTAAGTGATAATTAAAATTTTAAGGATTCAATTTATTTATAGAGGTATAATTTAATACCCAATGATTATAAATTATATTATTATTTTAAACCTAATGTGTTTGATAACTTCCTTCACACGCAACATCGAATCATAATGAACCAAAGAACATTATATAAACATTAAAATATAGCCATAGAATTTTTGAGTATAAATATCGGTGAAAAAATAATAAAATATATTAATAAATAAAAATATAGTTTCTTAATAATACTATGTATTCGATAATATTCAATTAGTATAGCTAAGTAACTAATAAGACTGATTTATTCTTTAAAATGTAACCCATCTAAAATTAGATTTTATGAACTTGATTTTAAGATACTAAATATATTATGGATAAAAGAAATTATTGATGTGAATAAAATTTTAATTCTAAATTTTATTAGTAATAGATAGGAAATACTAATAATTATAGTAAATATTTTATCATGTTATTTTCCAATGAAAATAGTTTTCATTATATATTCATGTTTTTATTTAAAAGTTTAATTCTCATGTTTTAGAATTCTAATTTAACCAAATGGAATTTATTTTTAGATTTAGAAAAAAAATGTTATATTTAGATGAATTTTTGGGATTTTTATGAAACAATTGAATTTTATGTGAATAGTAAAAAATTGATTTTTTTACTAAACCCATAGTGTTTACTGATATATCTAGAAGTAAGTACATTTTAAATACATATAAAATATATTACACGATCAAGGATGTATTTAAAGAGTAATAATATATATTTCAAAATACAATAATGTATTTAGAAAACCAATGATAAACTTTTATAAACATAAGTAATATTTCCTAATAAAATAACCGATTTTTGTTTTTTTAATTAAATATTATTATGAAAAAATTCCCTTTGTTTTTATTTTATTAAATTTTTTTATATATTTCTATAATATACTAATTTATATTTTTAAAATTTAAAAAATTGATAACGTTATCCAATACATATACATGAATTTTAAAAATACACTTTTTCTAAAAATGGTTTTGTTGGCCCCAACTTGTTTAAGTGCTCACAAATCATGTTCATTATGTTCTTATTGGTTTTTATGGCTTATGAAAGAATTTTTTTATATAAGGTAGTTTTTCATAATATTAGATACATTATGAAAAGACATACCATCAGACATTAGTCACCGCCATACAAGACTCACTATTAAAGATAACTCACTACTAAGAAACACTCACCATCCTAGTTGAGTCACTGTTTGGATGAAATTTTGGCTAAGTGTTGAGATAACGTACTGCTAGTTATAAGTGTTGGAAATTATGGCTAAGTGTTGAAACAACATACTTCTAGAATTATGTATCATAAATTTTGGATATGTTTTGAAATGACCTACAACTAGAACTAAGTGTTGGAATTTTTGGCTTAATGTTGAAACAAGTCACCACTAGATAACTCACTATAATAAAATTTGGTGATGTTTTGGAAAGAAATACCCCCAGGGAAGACTCATTGATGAAATGATTCTCCACTGAGTTGATTCACCATTGAGATGAGTCACATTGAGCGTGGAATACAACTAGATGCCCCACCATTATCCTAGATCACTATTGGCTAAACTGATAGCATGCTTATGTCACCATCAAGATTAGTCACCACCAGATTTGTCTCACCATGAGAAGATTCACCATCATTTTTGGGGATGTTTATATGAATTTTTTTAATGAATATTTTATTGTATTTAATCATAAGGATTAATTTAATGATTCCCCTTAAACTATTATATGGAATATTTAAGAGGATTTATGAGCGAAGTACTAGGATGCCTGATACCTGAATAACTATTCCTTGAAAGGTCTCCCCATTGCACACCACTATATATTTAATGAATAAATCCTCATGCTAAATACACAAGAAAGATGTGGTAAATTATTTGAAAAAACATCAAGAGTTCTGTAAAGTGTGGCACTTACTAATATTTTTACACAAAGTATTCTTACCTAGAACGAGTTATGAAAGAGTGAATCACATGAAACATTCAGAACCTTTCTTATGATCAGAATAAAGATATCTTATGAAGATCTTTTTTATGGTTGTTTTCTGAGAAATGCCTCGATCTCTACTCCAATCTACATCCATGGAATCGCAAGATTCAAAGAACATTAAACTGTACCACACCATCCTTTATCCACTAGTATACTTAATATTTTTGTTTTTTTTGTATTTACAATTTGAGTAGTCTGTGATTTACTCTATTAATTAAATGTACATAGTCTCATGTACATTAAATAGAAGATACGAGATATCTTATTAACACTCTTTACATATTTTAATCAGATGTTGTGGAAGAGGTCCTTGTGTCACATGTGTTTATTCTATTCCCATAGTTATTATGGAAGAGGTCCCTACATGGCATGGATATCTGGTAAGCTATTGTGTATACCTGATGCGTGTTGTGGAATAATATTATTTATATAATATTCTTAGAAGTAGGTGATTACCATGTGGAGGGTATTATGTCTCATCTTGAGACTTAACAACTTGTTTTATTTTTGATGTGTATTTTGTTTTTTGTTTCATTTATATGGTTTAAATTGAATTAGTTTTAGACTATAAAATCCCACTAATTTGATAAATAATCTTAATTAGTGTTTATATAATAATTTTATTAAGTAAATTGATTTCAAAAGTTGAAATATATTTAATATTATTTTATTTGATACTTAGTCACTCTACGATAAATATTTTAAAAGATTAGAAATTATAATGATATGCTATTTTAATTATTTGGGTTGTTATTAATTAAAATGGGGGATTATATTTAAAATTGTTTTAACATAAATTTTATTGGATACTCAATTAACCCCCCTCTTGAGATACTCACTTTGACCAATATTTGATATCAGATGATTTTTATAATATCTTCAACTGTGATTTTAGTTGTGTTTTTGTAGAGACCCGAAGCATATCGTACATGGACATTACATTACATTTGTGGAATACTTAGTACATAAAAAAAACACACACACAAGGATCGTAATAGTTTAGTGTCTTTGGAAACTCGGAACGTAATCTTCTAATCGTGGTGAAAGATCGTCAATATCTCCCATAAAGATCTTCCCTTTTTTTACCTAAAACCTTTCTTTATATCCTGGGGAAAAGAAAACATAAAAGGGTGAGCTCAAATGCTCAGTAAGGGTATACAAAAGAAAAAAAAATCAATCACATCATATTCATAAGAACATAACTTTTGGATATCTTAACCTGCAAAAGAGAGCATAATTTCATAACATGGGATAAATCATATTAGTGAAATGAAATCCCAATAATCATAACTTAAAAAAAATGAAACTTTGTGGCATACACACATAATCATAGAGAATCATTTCTTGTTAGTCAAGACTCATTTCCAAGACTATCTTAGTGGACAAAGTCCCTTTCTGAATCGAGTAACCCTCGTTTCAGTCCTGTTTCACTGAACCGGTATAACCTACCATTTCAGCCATGTCTATCTCATGAGATATAAAATCTTTACCCAATGTATTGGAGGGAGATATAGGTCCCACCCATCTTATAATGAATCCTTTCTTATGTGTGCCACATAATCATAAACCATACATCATAGCGTAACCCATGTAATAAAAATGGAATTCTTAAACAACATGACATCATAAAAAAATTCATATAAGATAAAGGAATTCATAAAAATATTTCCATCACAACATAATCAAATCCATGTAATAATAGGGATAAAAACAGAACCCTTTTTTTATCTTAGATGGAAAATAATTTTGATAAAATACTTGAACTCTATTCTTGAGGAAAATATCCTTTCTACTTCAAAAACACTTTTCCTTTCTTAACATGTCATACAATTTTAAACTAAAATAAGTTGATTAAAAATAAACTTGAATACTTGTAAAGGAAGATTCTTGGAAATAATGTTTTAGAAATCAATTCATGCCGTATAAGTTAAAAAAAACATTCTTTGTACTTTTGTCGGAAAGTCAAAAAGTACCTAGTACGAAAAACGACAAAAGATTCATTTCATTTCTTTTACTAAAAACTCACCGAAAGTTAAAATTGGATTTAAATAATTTTAGTTGGATGGAAATAATATTACATATTGATGAAACATGGATGTGGATGATAAAATACACCCCAGTAAATACCAAAGTATAAACAATCTCGGATAAAAATGAGATTGTGATATTTCCCTTACCTTAGGTCCGACTTGCTTTGTAAGTGTCCGAACCTCCTGTATAATGATTTATATCATGTTATTGACTTATTACAGAATCATACTCATTGTTATTATATCATATATGGTCCACTTATGACTTTATATTACCCGTTCTTTTGTAAATTCATGTTAAAGAAGCGTTTTGGGTAAAATCGTCTCACTTGTCGTTCGTGTTTTTAACTTGTAATTATTCATATGATTACTTAGATCATGATTACTTAATTCCAGAATATAAAATATGATTTATATATATATATATATATTCAGAATATACATATATAATAAATCAGTAAATGGAAAGAAATACACCGTTCATGGAGACGGTAGTCCGTACGTACGCATGAACGATGTTTTCGTTTCCTTATTGAATTGAATGGAATTAAGTAGATGACATACATATAAATATAAATAATTATTGTATCATTATTATGTCATATATTTAATTAGAACTTATTATATATACTTTATAATCATTCATGAATTGTTAATCATTGAGAATGAATCTCATCGCGTCGTGGAGACGGTAGTCCGTACGTACGCACGAGCGATGATATCGTTCCCATGGTCGTGGAATTGTGTTGAAGTGTATGTATACTATTTCAGTATCAATATCACTTTATAATAATCATATATAGTTACTCATTACACCTTTATACCCATCCAATTAATGTGGTGGCGGAAAATAGATTACACCACGGCGTGGAGACGGTATTCCGTACGTACGCACGCGCGGTGATTTCCTTTTTCTTTAGGATGGATAGAAGGTGAATTAGGGTTATTTCATATTTATAATAACATATCAGTATGTAAGTAATACTGATGTTATTACTTTATAATGAAACAACTAAAGAAGAAGAAGTTGAAGAAGAATGAAATTGAACAGACCGGTAATGGATATTACCTCTTCTTTGGAACGCCTCTTTGAATCCTCCACTTAGGGAACTAAGATTGGTCTTTGAAGAAGACCAGGACCTCTAAGATGTTGCTAGGGAAGTGGAGAAGAGATTTTGGCAGGGGTTGTCCGAGCTTGAGTGTCACGAACCGAATCTGGTCGCCGCAAAAACTGGCACCCGACCCAACCCGTGGCAAGTCCCGAAGGGCATTCCCGATCCCCACGGGCTGGCACAAGTGCCCGGGTATCAAAAACTGAAAATTGGGAACGATTTACCCGAGTTTTTATACTTGAAACATCAAATGAATCCAAGAAACCAAATCTGGATTTTTCAAACTGAAACATCTTTTTAATAAATTCAGAACTGAATTGCACAATTTTAAACAATGTTTGAAGATCATTACAAAGGTACAAACCCAAGAAAAGATAGCCCAAGAACCTCAACATGGCAAGAGGCATCTTCCCCAAGCCATCTCCACAACACCGCATCATGAATGACCGGTGAAAACCCGAACTCTTGGCACAAAAGTTATACCCAAACCTGCGACAACAAAATAACCAAGTCTACTTACACCCAAGGGTGTAAGTAGGGTGTGAGCCAAAGCCCAATAGGATACCACCACTAAGAGATTCCATATAATAAGCATTTAAAGATGAAAAGCATGCAAGTTTTCAAAAACATGAAAAGCTAGTTACAATTTCTAAAAGGTGCAAATTTGAATAAGAACAGTTTTCAAGTGGGCTATTTTAAAGGATTATCACTTTTTAAAATAAACACCAAACCTACGGAATTTTCCAGCAAAATGTACCGTATGCCGACGGTAAGCACAAAATATCCAGTGAGCACAAGCAATGGGAAATAACCCCTAGGCACTAGCTAGCTGTGGGTCCCAGGAACCTCGTATCTCGGTGAGAGTAACCATCACAAATATTCTTTCTCGTGCAAGAGACACTAGTATGGAATATACTCATAACCTAGTGGTCCCCAATCATCATCATCTTAGTTTAGTTAGAGTTGTAAGTGTCAATCTTGCTAAGTGAAACTGAGGCCAAACCCCACGGGATCACTAGCATACTAGTACACGTCCACCCACCTAGATACCCGGGTTTTCCCTTTGTGCTCAAACAATTTCAACAAGTCAATGAATATACATTTCACATGAAAATATCATTTCCATATCATAAATTCACCAAACAGCCCACATGTATACAACACAAGTCACAAAAGTCCACTTTTCATTCAAATGCATTTTGAAATCAAACCCACGCCAAAATAACCCACAACACTTTTTTCATAACTTTCACAATCCAACACATCCTTTAATAATTTTATAAAATACCAACAAATATACTAAACATCACATAACATCCCACTCACATGTTTCCTAAAACCCTTTTTATAAACAAAATCCACTTTTCACATCGCACTCACACAAACAGCCCATATAACGTTCACACCTCTTTCACATTTTAGTAAATCCATTACACATTTTTATAAAACATTTCCAAGAGGATACACATAACATAACAGAACTATTAACATTTAAAATGGTCCATTTGAAAGTATAAACAATCCAAAACAGTTTTCCAATATGGTTTCACATCTTACATAAATCATTAAACCATTCAAAACTTTCATAAAACAATTCTAAAGAGTGTACCAAATCTTTTCACAAAAAAACTCATTTCAAAACCATATTTCAAGGAAAAAATCACACCAATAAAAATTCAAAACAGAATTTTCATCCCCAAAAACATTTATTAAACTACCCCCATGTGTTATAAAAACACCTCAAACAATACCACAAAAGATCCACATGAAAAGAACACGTTTTCAAAATCACTTTCAAGAAGTACAATAAGGCTTTACACCTTAAACCCATTAAAAAAACCTCTTTAAAACCTAATGGCACACCAATACCCTACCAAATGAGAATTTTCAGCCCAAACAAGATTTATTAAACCAATTTTATATGTTATAAAACACACACAAACAATACCCAAAGGGTTGCACATGTAAAACACCCAATTTTTTAAACTAAAATGAAACTGTAAAAACAAATGCTTTACCAAATACAAAATAAACAGTTCCCGCACAACACACAGCATATTAGTAAATGCATAATAAGTAATTCAAGCAAACTAACTCATCTAGAAATGATTACACATGGAATCACCTACCTTTTATGCCGAAACCCTCAAAACATGGTGCAAAACATCAACCGCACCACCGCCGCACATCAAGGAATATAAATCCAGACCTAGACCACCAAAAATTGACCCAAAGGATACCAAATAAGACCATATGTTCGAACCCTATGTTCTGGACATTCTATAAACTCTTGAGATAGGGTGGAAACCCTAAGGAGAAGAGAAGAATTGAAAAGAGAAACATTACCCAAAATAATCTTGAAGAAAACGACCTAAACTCCACCAGAATATGAATTTAAAAATATCCAACTATTCAAGGGAAGTTAGAACAGGGATTATTAGATAATTTAGGAATTGTAATGGGGGGAAAAGAGTAAGAATTGAGAGAGTTATGATGGAATGAACTTACCTCCTCAAATCTGCCCGATTTTAGAAACCCCAAGCATTTCAGCACCAAATAGTGATGAAATAGATCTCCAAAGTGGGGGGAAAGGCAATGGGAGCGCGTCCGGGATTCTTAGGGTCGAGTGGGAGGTTGAATCACCGAAAAATCCATTTTAATGAATAAGATATTAATAAATTAATGAAACAATTTAAAACTGGAAAATGGGCCTTCGGGTTGGACCAATTCTCAAATAAAAACAAAAATCCCCCATGCTTATGGATTTATAAAGGCCCCAAATTTAAATTTGGGGTTACTATATCATGGGAGAACAATTAGGAGTTGGAATGAGTCAAAAATATTAAAAATTGAAAAAGTTATAAATGAAACAAAATTTATTTTTAAATCTGGAATTGGGATCGCAGTTTGGCCCAATTCATGAAAACTCACCTATTCTCAATAAAACCTTTGGAAACCACCAAAACAAATCATGAGTGGAAAATAAATTTAAAATATCCCTAAAATAGGTTGTGTACGTGACAATTCTCCCCACCTTGAAAACTTTCCGCCCCGGAAAGTCACAGCAAGGTCAAAGAAACAACCAAACCCAGCTGAGAAACCAATAGGTACACCCTTGCCAGGTTTCACCCCCAAAGGTCAAAACACCTCCAGTGATCAATGATGGAAGGAATACTCTCAAAAACCAAACTTACACCACTTTCTTGAAACAATCAAGTACATTCAGGCTTTATCCCAAATGAAAACTCCTCAAACACAATCTGAACAATACTCAATCAATTTACCCAAAAACAACAACAACATTGAACAAGGTTACACTTCCCTACTGTAACTAAACCATTAGAAACTCTCCAATATCAATGTTTACCCAATGAATATGTAGGTATTTAGATATCTTCGAATGATAATACCTACTTCCCAGACAAGTCCAAGGAAAAAAAATACGAGTTACTCGTATGAAGAGACACAAATGGGCTCCCCACCATAAGAGACAACTTAAATTGTTTTCCCGAGACAGAATCAAGACACTAATAGTGGGAGGCCCAAACATACTCTCTAGTACAAGGGTTATACTTCCATTAAATGTTTATGAAGGAACATTCATGAGAATCATAGTGGGTCTCCCCATCATAAGAACTAACCATCTTAACCGACAAGCATGGGCCGACACAGAAAGACCCAAAAAGAAATTAAAGATTTAGGAAGGGCGTAGGATTAGTCCGCATGGTTTGGGAAATTGTACACTAACTATGAATATAATTCTTTCTACATGGCTTCCTAGAACACGACCACTACTAAATGTGAACAAACTATGTGCTCAACCATGACGAAACCAGAGGTTTGAACTATTCCCATCTTTCATACTAAGGATAGGACTTTGTACAAGGGTTTAAATGGCCCTGGGATTTCCCCTGACTACGAGCCAGCTTCTCTCCGAGACCTATGGCTGGAGCTCAAATGATTGAAGCATCTTCGGCCTCGTAGTTAATATTTGGAAACCCACTGAATGAGAATTCCTCTTTTCGGTGCCACCAAAAACTACACCGCAGTCCCAAATAAGTTTTCTAGACATAACACATTCCAAACTCACTTTACCTTCTCCCGATATTTCACTGAAACAAGGTCTAAGAAGATACACACACATCACAACTTGTTTCTTCAGGTGAGAAAAAATAGAAGTAAAGAACACCTACACTCACATTCCTCTAAAATAGATGATTTTGAAGTTTTTCCAAGGGAGACATTTCCCAACATAACAGGGACTCTCAGAGGATTTCACTACTTTCACCTATACAGTCAATCGAGTACATGACATCATAAGGCATCACCAAACATGACCATTTCAACTGATATAAATAATTCATGGAGAGGGACCTTATACAACATCCCCAAACAGCACACAATTATAGAAAGTGGCCACAATATCCTATCATGACCATATTTCCCACACCAGTGGTTTAACATGAACTCATGATTCAAAGAAACTTTGAAGAACCCAAAGGCCCTCTTAGACACCATCGAGACAATCATCCACACTAACAACCCTAGACCATATCCACCTTCGACGAATCAAGAAACTTAAGAAACTAAGGTCTCTTTAAACCTTCCAAGAGCACTCTCCCGTTATAAGAGGATCTACAAATCAATGAAAGGAATGGGTGTATACTCAATCTAGAAATCTCAAGAAAAAGATTCCTTATATTGATCAACTGGAGGGTCTTCAAACGGCGAAACAATCCGGGTTGCACTTCAATTGTGCACTATCCTTTAATGGGGGTGTACCTTATCCAATGATTGAACCCAAGGACCCAACCAAGATAGTCTATTGGTCAAGATATACCAAAAACCAGATCCAAACACATGTAGGGAACCATCGTAAAGGCGTCCCAAAACATTTTTCAAAAGAGACCACTAACCGTCCCTACAACACAACTTACTGACCAAACCCAAACCCAAAACACAGTTCAAACAGGAGGGGTTCTTGGACTCAAAACATCCCACAACATCAACATTTTCCGAAAACACATAATATACACCATCCAAAAAAAAATCATCAAGAAATCATGTTTTTTTTATTTAAAAACATTTCTTTGAAAACAAATGGTTCAGCGGTTAGCGCATCCACCAATGGTACCCCATGGGCCTTACACATGCATGTTTCTATGCCACACCAGGCACCCTCCTCATATCCATCCCGACACTCATCCAGTCATGTCATCAACCATCCCTCTTCCCATATAACCCCATGCATGTGGTTGCTCATGAAAATACCAAAGGTTAAAACAAAAATTCTTTCCACTTTTCAAAACCAAAATGGTCAACCAACACATCCTTTTTCTCAAAACCGCTAACCATGAGATCAAATTCCAACTCACATCTTACAAAACTTTTCATAAATTCACAACCATTTAGAAAATAACTCACTTTCAATATATTCACATCAATTTCAAAACATCTCATCCCATTAAAACACTCTTTTATTGTTTAGAAAACTCTATTGTAAACACTTTTCAAAACCAACTTCAATATAGTTCTTGCTTTCAAAAGAGGTGTAAAAACACCATTTTCCATTTCAAAACAATTCTAAAAATTCAGCTCCACCATTTCATAAATCAATCCATTCCTTATTTATTTGAAAATAATTTCAGAAAAAATTTATACTTCTTAAAACCAAGTCCTTTTAAAACCAAAGTTCCAAGATTGCAAAACTATAGTACAAAAAAATCTGAGAGGAAACTAGTTTCAGTGGGTGAATTGGAAATATGGTTGGCGGCCAGATTCCAATCACTTCACTGTCACAGAGAGTGTTCTAGAGAATATCCTCGGCTCCACATGGCTTGCCAGGCCCTGTGAGCTCACTGAGACCATTAACCCAACTCTTTTTTCAATTCCCCTAATCATCATTAATCCAAGAAAAACAAAGAACATAGATAAATCCCGAATTCCCCTGGTAACTCGAATCTCGTCATGAGGTGTGGTGATCAGGCACACTACCCATAACCGAACTACAAGGTCCCAACAATTCTAACTCTAATCTATCCTGACTGTTCCCTAAATAACATGACCCAAAGAGTTAACCAGAACCTCCTCTGATACCATTTTGTCACGAACCGAATCTGGTCGCCGCAAAAACTGGCACCCGACCCGACCCGTGGCAAGTCCCGAAGAGCATTCCCAATCCCCACGGGCTGGCACAAGTGCCCGGGTATCAAAAACTGAAAATTGGGAAAGATTTACCCGAGTTTTTATACTTGAAACATCAAATGAATCCAAGAAACCAAATCTGGATTTTTCAAACCGAAACATCTTTTTAATAAATTCAGAACTGAATTGCACAATTTTAAACAATGTTTGAAGATCATTACAAAGGTACAAACCCAAGAAAAGACAGCCCAAGAACCTCAACATGGAAAGAGGCATCTTCCTCAAGCCATCTCCACAACACCGCATCATGAATGACCGGTGAAAACCCGAACTGTTGGCACAAAAGTTATACCAAAACCTGCGACAACAAAATAACCAAGTCTACTTACACCCAAGGGTGTAAGTAGGGGGTGAGCCAAAGACTAATAGGATACCACCACTAAGAGATTCCATATAATAAGCATTTAAAGACGAAAAGCATGCAAGTTTTCAAAAACATGAAAAGCTAGTTACAATTTCTAAAAGCTGCAATTTTGAATAAGAACAGTTTTCAAGTGGGCTATTTTAAAGGATTATCACTTTTTAAAATAAACACCAAAGCTACGGAATTTTCCAGCAAAATGTACCGTATGCCAACGGTAAGCACAAAATATCCAGTGAGCACAAGCAATGGGAAATAACCCCTAGGCACTAGCTAGCTGTGGGTCCCAGGTACCTCGTATCTCGGTGAGAGTAACCATCACAAATATTCTTTCTCGTGCACGAGCCACTAGTAGGGAACATACTCATAACCTAGTGGTCCCCAATCATCATCATCTTAGTTTAGTTAGAGTTGTAAGTGTCAATCTTGCTAAGTGAAACTGAGGCCAAACCCCACGGGATCACTAGCATACTAGTACACGTCCACCCACCTAGATACCCAGGTTTTCCCTTTGTGCTCAAACAATTTCAACAAGTCAATGAATATACATTTCACATGAAAATATCATTTCCATATCATAAATTCACCAAACAGCCCACATGTATACAACACAAGTCACAAAACTCCACTTTTCATTCAAATGCATTTTGAAATCAAACCCACGCCAAAATAACCCACAACACTTTGTTCATAACTTTCACAATCCAACACATCCTTTAATAATTTTATAAAATACCTACAAATATACTAAACATCACATAACATCCCACACACATGTTTCCTAAAACCCTTTTTATAAACAAAATCCACTTTTCACATCGCACTCACACAAACAGCCCATATAACGTTCACACCTCTTTCACATTTTAGTAAATCCATTACACATTTTTATAAAACATTTCCAAGAGGATACACATAACATAACAGAACTATTAACATTTAAAATGGTCCATTTGAAAGTATAAACAATCCAAAACAGTTTTCCAATATGGTTTCACATCTTACATAAATCATTAAACCATTCAAAACTTTCATAAAACATTTCTAAAGAGTGTACCAAATCTTTTCACAAAAAAACTCATTTCAAAACCATATTTCAAGGACAAAATCACACCAATACAAATTCAAAACAGAATTTTTATCCCCAAAAACATTTATTAAACTACCCCCATGTGTTATAAAAACACCTCAAACAATACCATAAAAGATCCACATGAAAAGCACACGTTTTCAAAATCACTTTCAAGAAGTACAATAAGGCTTTACACCTTAAACAAATTAAAAGAAACCTCTTTAAAACCTAATGGCACACCAATACCCTACCAAATGAGAATTTTCAGCCCAAACAAGATTTATTAAACCAATTTCATATGTTATAAAACACACCCAAACAATACGCAAAGGGTTGCACATGTAAAACACCCAATTTTTTAAACTAAAATGAAACTGTAAAAACAAATGTTTTACCAAATACAAAATAAACAGTTCACTCACAACACACAGCATATTAGTAAATGCATAATAAGTAATTCAATCAAACTAACTCATCTAGAAATGATTACACATGGAATCACCTACCTTTTATGCCGAAACCCTCAAAACATGGTGCGAAACATCAACCGCACCACAGCCGCACATCAAGGAATATAAATCCAGACCTAGACCACCAAAAATTGGCCCAAAAGATACCAAATAAGACCATATGTTCGAACCCTATGTTCTGGACATTCTATAAACTCTTGAGATAGGGTGGAAACCCTAAGGAGAAGAGAAGAATTGAAAAGAGAAACATTACCCAAAATAATCTTAAAGAAAACGACCTAAACTCCACCAGAATATGAATTTAAAAATATCCAACTATTCAAGGGAAATTCGAACAGGGAATATGAGATAATGTAGGAATTGGAATGGGGGGAAAAGAGTAAGAATTGAGAGAGTTATGATGGAATGAACTTACCTCCTCAAATCTGCCCGATTTTAGAAACCCCAAGCATTTCAGCACCAACTCGTGATGAAATAGATCTCCAAAGTGGGGGGAAAGGCAATGGGAGCGCGGCTGGGCTTCTTAGGGTCGAGAGGGAGGTTGAATCACCGAAAAATACATTTTAATGAATAAGATATTAATAAATTAATGAAACAATTTAAAACTGGAAAATGGGCCTTCGGGTTGGCCCAATTCTCAAATAAAAACAAAAATCCCCCATGCTTATGGATTTATAAAGGCCCCAAATATAAATTTGGGGTTACTATATCAGGGGAGAACAATTAGGAGTTGGAATGAGTCAAAAATATTAAAAATTGAAAAAGTTATAAATGAAACAAAATTTATTTTTAAATCTGGAATTGGGCTCGCAGTTTGGCCCAATTCATGAAAACTCACCTATTCTCAATAAAACCTTTGGAAACCACCAAAACAAATCATGAGTGGAAAATAAATTTAAAATAACCCTAAAATAGGTTACGTACGTGACATTGAGTGCTCAAATTGGTTTGAGGAAGAGAGGGAGGAGGTGCCCTTTTATAAGGGAGGAGAGGGGCACCTTTGGAATTCCAAAAAATATTAATTTATAATAAATCTAACCCCACTTAAAAACATCCAAAAATGACTCATATTCGAAGCTTAGATGATATAGGGTTGTAATCTTATCAACCAATCAAATTTAGACATGTTTGGATCTTATTTTAAACCTTACCATTTTGATTTATCCTTATTTAATCTATTTAAGTTTATTTGTGGTAATAAAATTCTAAATTTTAAATTATAACAAATAATTACTTATTTTTTTTGTGAATTTTCCATAATTGTTTACTTTATAACATTTATAGACCATATAAATTTAAATTTATAATTTTTAAATATTTTTGTGATTTTTAAACTATTTTATAATATGTTATTTTTATGAAATAACAATAGTGTCAATTTTGACACTATTCTTTTATTTGAATTTAAATAAACTATATACAGAAGATATGTTCAAACTAAAAGCTTTAATATATTAATAAAAGGTCATAAGTGTCTATAAAATTAGTGGATCACATTAAATAGTTCATATAATATTTATTTTATTATTTTTAAAATCATTTATTTGGTTTATCTCTTAATAAAATAATTACTACATCATTTTTGTATAATTATTTAATATACTTATTTGTTGCATAAAAATTAAAAATAAAATACTATGATGAAAATAAATCTATTAAATTTCACAATAATACTTTTACTCGAATTTATCTTCTTAAAATCACAATATTTAAATTGTTATATTTATTAAATTATGAAGGTGACAACTTTGGCATCATTTAAAATAAAATAATATAAGTGTCATAATCACTTTTATAAGGCTCAAATGGTAAAATATTAGACCATTGGATTCTAATGGTTTACATTTACATGGCCAATAAGTTTTGGTTAGGTATTTGTGCATTTTATGGTCACTATTAGTTTAATAAAAACAATATTCTTGATTTTTTACTAGATAAACAATTTCTGCATCACTATTGAGTCATAATTAATGATAATTATTTAATCCCTAAAAATTATAAATAAATTTATATGATGTAGATAATTTCATTAGATTTCTGGAGACTATTCTTGTTCAAGGTTTCATGAAGTTTATCACTAAATTAAAATTAATATACTTATAAGATTTAAGAGAGTGACATGTTGTCACTTTCATTGGTTTTAATAATAATTAAGTTATTTTCATGGAAAAATGTATATTAAATGATTATAATCCGACCCTTAGGTGATATGGGTCGACTTTTAGTCATCCAATAGTATTTTGACATTTGTTAGGGTAATTTTAAAATATTATATTTACCCTTAATTACCCGATTTACCTTTAACTATGGTAAATAAAATTTACCGTAGTTACTATTCATAATTCCCAAATATAAAAAGTAGCTTATTAACATAATTTGGACCCAATGATTCCAAATATGGAATCCATTTTTCCAAATTCAATATAAAAAAGATGCAGAAATTAAATTAAAATTAATCCCGTTGTCGAAAGAAAACGGGTTTTTCTTTAAAACATTGCAAAAGATTGAATTGATTTAATCTACGAATTCAAGGTAAAATCAATGCAAATGACATACATTATATTAAATGGTAAAAATATATTCTATTTATACTTTAAAACCATTCAATATTATAATTTAACCACATAAGATATTACGATGAAAAAAGTTGTTTTTAATTAAAATATAGCATGTTTTTACTATTCATTAAAATATGAAAGTTATCGAAAAAATATCAAAACTTTATCTAATGTAAATTTTTATATCCTGATTCAAAAGAAGAATATTATTTTGTCAAATTTAACATATAAACATGTCAAAAACTATATTTAAAGTGGGTGCGCCATCAAAAGGCGGTAAAACTGCATTTTTTGAAAAATACTTATTTTACCCAAAAAATTTATTTTGTTCTTATACCATGTTCTAGAAATGTGTAAGATGAATAATAATGTTATAAAATTCAAAATTTAGTTAATACTATTCATAACAGCTAGTTCATGACAATATTATAATAATATAACACTGTTTATTAAAACCTGGTATTGCGTACAACACACGCTATCGAGGAAGGTCGCGATTGCGTGTAATGAAAGGCAAGTAAAGGATGCATGTTGTGAAAGATCCTTTTTGTGTTGCGTACAACACAAGACATTAGTGAAATTAAGAAGAATATTTTTCATAAAATATTGGGCTGTTACATTCTACCCCCCTTAAAATGAATTTCGCCCTCGAAATTCGTCAGGGTTATAAATGGTTTACTATTCGAAAGTTTCTTTAATAGAAACCCACATCGTAAAAAGGAATACCAAAACCAATATTTTAAAACAAAAGTATGAAACTTAACGGTTACCCAAATAAACTAATCACTGGGTTTCCACATAGGTGAAAATATGGATATGGAATAAAAATCTAACAATCATGTTCTGATGGAGAGTGGTAGAGAACATGGCTATGGAAAAGCCAACAATCAAAAATCCATAAATTTGTGACGATCTAAGGTACCATCCGATTTATCAGGTATAAGATCACTAGGACAACATTTTTGGTTTTCAAGATCATTTCCCTAAAGTTGAAAATTTGAATTAGAATAAATACTTTCTTTATTTTGGTACAATCTCACTGTTGTTCATGCCTTGAACAATTTCCACTTCATCTCTTAAATAAATGAAGTTGAATTTTTATTCGTGAAGTGTTAGCAGATCATGTGATAGAATGACGGGTCATTCCATCTGTCTCAAACAAAAGGTTAGCAAAAATTATATACATAAGTCGATCTATAGTGAGATTAATCACATATGGTTCCTAAAATGGACTTATACTTCATATATCATACTACTTAATATAATAAAACTAGTTTCTACTAAACAGGGACTTCCTGTAGGCCAGTGGTAGGTGATAAAGGCCAGTCGCACTTCGGTTGTGGGTTCGATTCCTACAGCCTTGTCCGACGCGATGGGCTGTCGCCCGTCCTACAGGTTATCCTTTTTCTAAAACTACATTACTATAACATCCCATCAATAATATCGAGAAAACTTCTATCCTTAAACAATACTAACCTATGCCCAACATAATCTATTCCAATCTTTAGGCTTATCCATAATACTGCAATCCACTCTCACAACATATTGAAAACGATTACCAGAGATTCAACACCATCTTCGATCCCCATATATCATAAGATATGTTTTGTTGGTCACATTCCAAACATTCAAAGTCCTTAATCATGTATTCTCTTGAAAACCTTAGTGAAAACATGAATGCAGTTAAAATTTAACACTTTCCACATACCAAAATCCTCAAAATTCTATATACTCAAACAATGATATCACTTAGTCCTTATATCAATCATGAGCTCATGAATACTGTATATCAATCATGAGCTCATGAATACTGTTAAGCATTTCATTTTCTCGTTTTCCCTTTATTATGTGCATATCATCTTATTTCCAGAAATATTTGAATCACTTTGAATACCACATTAGACCAATACATAAATATTTCAGTACACCATAAAAGTACCTCAACAACATTATTCTTGAATACCAATACATAAACACTTTAGTCCATCCACCTCAATGATTGTCCTGGAATAATTCCTTCCTTGATTTAGAAGTAACTTTTTAGGTCAGGGCATTGAGTTGGGTAATGCCCATGTTCTCCACAAATAAGACATTGAACTCCATAACAATCTGTCACTCTATGACCCTTTTCTCCACACAGATAACATCGGTCCCTCCATTTGAGGTATTCCTCAAGGTCCTTCTTCCATTCTTTAGAAATCTCAATCTTCCTTTCTTTATGCTCCTCAACATGTGAACATGCATAATAGTTTATCTTCCTCTTCTTTGATAAATTAGACATACCACTAAATTTCACCTTGTTAATCATATATTGCGATGACTGATTCGGCATAATCACAATATCTTTCTCTCTAGAAATTACCCAATTTTGTTGCTCATAGTCACCAATTTGTCCATTGGATTCAATCTTAACCAAATTCCTTCTGGTTCCCTCCATGAACTAAAACACAAAAAGAATTCGGTGAGAGGCAAAAATCATGCTAGGGAAAACAACATTATAAAGGGGGAGTACCCTCAATATCTAACATCTTAGGTTAAATTCTAAGATCGTTAGCGCAATTCTAGGACTATAACCTATACGTATACTTAACCTTAGAGACATCCCTAGACATACCTTAGAAATATCTCTAGGGATCTCACTAAAGTTTTCGCATCCTAGTTTCCAAAGGTTGACTAAACCTTTCCTCTGATACCAACTGTAGATACCCGAAGCTTATCGTACATGGACATTACATTACATTTGCGGAATAATTAGTACATAACAAAAAAACACACACAAGGATCGTAATAGTTTAGTGTATTTGGAAACTCGGAACGTAATATTCTAATCGTGGTGAAAGATCTTCAATATCTCCCATAAAGATCTTCCCTTTTTTTACCTAAAACCTTTCTTTATATACTGGGGAAAACAAAACATAAAAGGGTGAGCTCAAATGCTCAGTAAGGGTATACAAAAGAAAAAAAAATCAATCACATCATATTCATAAGAACATAACTTTTGGAAATCTTAACCTGCAAAAGAGAGCATAATTTCATAACATGGGATAAATCATATTAGTGAAATGAAATCCCAATAATCATAACTAAAAAGAATGAAACTTTGTGGCATACACACATAATCATAGAGAATCATTTCTTGTTTGTCAAGACTCATTCCCAAGACTATCTTAGTGGACAAAGTCCCTTTCTGAATCGAGTAACCCTCGTTTCAGTCCTGTTTCACTGAACCGGTATAACCTACCATTTCAGCCATGTCTATCTCATGAGATATAAAATCTTTACCCAATGCATTGGAGGGAGATATAGGTCCCACCCATCTTACAATGAATCCTTTCTTATGTGTGCCACATAATCATAAACCATACATCATAGCGTAACCCATGTAATAAAAATGGAATTCTTAAACAACATGACATCATAAAACAATTCATATAAGATAAAGGAATTCATAAAAATATTTCCATCACAACATAATCAAATCCATGTAATAATAGGGATAAAAACAGAACCCTTTTTTTTATCTTAGATGGAAAATAATTTTGATAAAATACTTGAACTCTATTCTTGAGGAAAATATCCTTTCTACTTCAAAAACACTTTTCCTTTCTTAACATGTCATACAATTTTAAACTAAAATAAGTTGATTAAAAATAAACTTGAATACTTGTGAAGGAATATTCTTGGAAATAATGTTTTAGAAATCAATTCATGCCGTATAAGTTAAAAAAACATTCTTTGTACTTTTGTCTGAAAGTCAAAAAGTACCTCGTACGAAAAACGACAAAAGATTCCTTTCATTTCTTTTACTAAAAACTCACCGAAAGTTAAAATTGGATTTAAATAATTTTAGTTGGATGGAAATAATATTACATATTGAGGAAACATGGATGTGGATGATAAAATACACCCCAGTAAATACCAAAGTATAAACAATCTCGGATAAAAATGAGATTGTGATATTTCCCTTACCTTAGGTCCGACTTGCTTTGTAAGTGTCCGAACCTCCCGTATAATGATTTAAATCATGTTATTGACTTATTACATAATCATAATCATTGTTATTATATCATATATGGTCCACTTATGACTTTATATTACCCGTTCTTTTGTAAATTCATGTTAAAGAAGCGTTTTGGGTAAAATCGTCTCACTTGTCGTTCGTGTTTTTAGCTTGTAATTATTCATATGATTACTTAGATCATGATTACTTAATTCCAGAATATAAAACATGATTTATATATATATATATTCAGAATATAAATATATAATAAATCAGTAAATGGAAAGAAATACACCGTTCATGGAGACGGTAGTCCGTACGTACGCATGAACGATGTTTTCGTTTCCTTATTGAATTGAATGGAATTAAGTAGATGACATACATATAAATATAAATAATTCAAGTATCATTATTATGTCATATATTTCATTAGAACTTATTATATATACTTTATAATCATTCATGAATGGTTAATCATTGAGAATGAATCTCATCGCGTCGTGGAGACGGTAGTCCGTACGTACGCACGAGCGATGGTGTCGTTCCCATGGTCATGGAATTGTGTTGAAGTGTATGTATACTATTTCAGTATCAATATCACTTTATAATAATCATATATAGTTACTCATTACACCTTTATACCCATCCAATTAATGTGGTGGCGGAAAATAGATTACACCACGGCGTGGAGACGGTATTCCGTACGTACGCACGCGCGGTGATTTCCTTTTTCTGTAGGATGGATAGAAGGTGAATTAGGGTTATTTCATATTTATAATAACATATAAGTATGTAAGTAATACTGATGTTATTACTTTATAATGAAACAACTAAAGAAGAAGAATTTGAAGAAGAAAGAAATTGAAAAGACCGGTAATTGATATTACCTCTTCTTTGGAACGCCTCTTTGAATCCTCCACTTAGGGAACTAAGATTGGTCTTTGAAGAATACCAGGACCTCTAAGATGTTTCTAGGGAAGTGGAGAAGAGATTTTGGCAGGGGTTGGCCGAGCTTCAGTGCTCAAATTGGTGTGAGGAAGAGAGGGAGGAGGTGCCCTTTTATAAGGGAGGAGAGGGGCACCTTTGGAATTCTAAAAAATATTAATTTATAATAAATCTAACCCCACTTAAAAACCTCCAAAAATGACTCATATTCGAAGCTTAGATGATATAGGGTTGTAATCTCATCAACCAATCAAATTTAGACATGTTTGGATCTTATTGTAAACCTTATCATTTTGATTTATCCTTATTTAATCTATTTAAGTTTATTTGTGGTAATAAAACTCTAAATTTTAAATTATAACAAATAATTACTTATTTTTTTTGTGAATTTTCCATAATTGTTTACTTTATATCATTTATAGACCATATAAATTTAAATTTATAATTTTTAAATATTTTTGTGATTTTTAAACTATTTTATAATATGTTATTTTTATGAAATAACAATATTGTCAATTTTGACACTATTCTTTTATTTGAATTTAAATAAACTATATACAGAAGATATGTTCAAACTAAAAGCTTTAATATATTAAGAAGAGGTCATAAGTATCTATAAAATTAGTGGATCACATTAAATAGTTCATATAATATTTATTTTATTATTTTTAAAACCATTTATTTGGTTTATCTCTTAATAAAATAATTACTACATCATTTTTGTATAATTATTTAATATACTTATTTGTTGCATAAAAATTAAAAATAAAATACTATGATGAAACTAAATCTATTAAATTTCACAATAATACTTTTACTCGAATTTATCTTCTTAAAATCACAATATTTAAATTTTTATATTTATTAAATTATGAAGGTGACAACTTTGGCATCATTTAAAATAAAATAATATAAGTGTCATAATCGATTTTATAAGGCTCAAAATGGTCAAATATTAGACCATTGGATTCTTATGGTTTACATTTACATGGAAAATAAGTTTTGGGTAGGTATTTGTGCATTTTATGGTCACTATTAGTTTAATAAAAACAATATTCTTGATTTTTTACTAGATAAACAATTTCTGCATCACTATTGAGTCATAATTAATGATAATTATTTAATCCCTAAAAATTATAAATAAATTTATATGATGTAGATAATTTCATTATATTTCTGGAGACTATTCTTGTTCAAAGTTTCATGAAGTTTATCACTAAATTAAAATTAATATACTTATAAGATTTAAGAGAGTGACATGTTGTCACTTTCATTGGTTTTAATAATAATTAAGTTATTTTCATGGAAAAATGTCCATTAAATGATTCTAATCCAACCCTTAGGTGATATGGGTCGACTTTTAGTCATCCAATAGGATTTTGACATTTTTTAGGGTAATTTTAAAATATTATATTTACCCTTAATTACCCGATTTACCTTTAACTATGGTAAATAAAATTTACCATAGTTACTATTCATAATTCCCAAATATAAAAAGTAGCTTATTAACATAATTTGGACCCACTGATTCCAAATATGGAATCCATTTTTCCAAATTCAATACTCAAATGATGCAGAAATTAAATTAAAATTAATCTCGTTGTCAAAAGAAAACGGGTTTTTCTTTAAAACATTGCAAAAGATTGAATTGATTTAACCTACGAATTCAAGGTAAAATCAATGCTAATGACATACATTATATTAAATAGTAAAAATATATTCTATTTATATTTTAAAACCATTCAATATTATAATTTAACCACATAAGATATTACGATGAAAAAAAGTTGTTTTTAATTAAAATATAGCGTGTTTTTACTATTCATTAAAATATGAAAGTTGTCGGAAAAATATCAAAACTTTATCTAATGTAAATTTTTATATCTTAATTCAAAATAAGAATATTATTTTGTCAAATTTAACATATAAACATGTCAAAAACTATATTTAAAGTGGGTGCGCCATCAAAAGGCGGTAAAACTGCATTTTTTGAAAAATACTTATTTTACCCGAAAAATTTATTTTGTTCTTATACCATGTTCTAGAAATGTGTAAGTTGAATAATAATGTTATAAAATTCAAAATTTAGTTAATACTATTCATAACGGCTAGTTCATGACAATATTATAATAATATAACATTGTTTATTAAAACCCGGTATTGCGTACAACACACGCTATCGAGGAAGGTCGCGATTGCGTGTAATGCAAGGCAAGTCAAGGATGCGTGTTGTGCAAGCTCCTTTTTGTGTTGCGTAAAACACAAGACATTAGTGAAATTAAAAAGAATATTTTTCATAAAATCTTGGGCTGTTACAGTTTTAAAGATCTTTAATTTATATAAATTATAAATATGGTTCATTAAATAGATAAAAAATTAGAATGTTATGATACTGGCATAACTCATTTCTTTAATTGAAATAACTATTCTCAGCGGAAAATAAAGATGATGATGAACATTGAAAGAATGGGTTTTTAAATATGGATTGCTATAGAGGATAAATATATAACATCTAAAACTACTATAATTACATGGGTTTTTGAAATGGAAAGTTATTATAAAAATAATTACAAAGATATGAATGTTCATTACTATGTTTTAGGTTATGAAGAGTTTAATAGAATAAATTCTTGTAAAAATGTTATGAAATTTGGGATACATTATCCATTTCATAGGAAAGAACTATTAATGTCAACGAAATGATATTTAATACTTATAAAAATAAATATTATATTTTCATTATAAAACTTTATAAGATTATTTATGATATGTGTCTTAGGTTCAATGAAATAGTGGACACAATGAGACCTTAGGAAATTTATTGTCAGAAAAATATCAAATCATGTGACTATTGACACATCTTCTAGAGAGACGAATGAGAACATCAATTTCAATAATAGAATCTTATGAAATCAACAAATTACCTATAATAAAATTGATTGATATTTTGATTATGTATGATAAGGAACATAAATTTCATCATGAAGAGTTTTATGAACCAAAAGATGAAGTCTATAACCTTCAGGACCACTGCATCAAAACAAAAAGAAAAGGTAAAAGATCAAGATGAATGATCTAGTGATGAGGAATCACCTGCTGACAGTGATGACAAAATTTCCCATATAGCCAAAATTTTTATGAAATTTTATAATAAGAAGATATTCTTTAAGAAACAAATTTACAAGGGAAAGTATGATAATGAGAGAATTAAAAGAAATATTGTACAATATATCATAATGAAAATGGAATTACCTGTTATGAGAGTAGCAGATAAGAACATGTTAAGGATGGCTATCCTAAGTTAAATTATAAGAAGATGTATGATTAATAGGATTGAAAATATAAGAATGTAATGATATAAACCTGGATTACCATTGAGGATATCTCCAGTTAGAAAAAAATTATGAAGAGAAGCCTAACATAACAAATATGTGCTTCATCAAAAAAAATATAAGGTTCCTTGTATTTATCCTATATGTAATTCTGATCACTTTAGAGATGAAACTGATGATGATATTTAAATGGAGTAAATGATTTTATATTGAAATATTCTTTACGATAACATTAATGACCTCAAATACAAATATAATATATTGATGAAACATCATTATTTATTTTCTAGCATCAGATATTATTTGGCTATAGAGAAAGAAAATAATTCTCAACTTTTGAATGAAAATATTGGATTTCATAACAATTCTCCAGGAAACCTCACTTCAACTGATCTCCATTAACTTTGGAGTTCTTCTTCATATCCTTCTTCCTTTTGACCAGCATTGACAACTGTTGACAACAAATACAATCTTCAAACACAAAGTGGTCCCAAAAATCTCCCCCTTTGTATTTTGTTGTATTTCTTGTCAATAAGGGGGAGAGAAATGAAATGTAATGTCTAGGGGAGAGACAGAAGTAAAGGGGAGAGATAACTAAAATTTTCCAATGACCAATTAAATAAAAATTAGAGAAATTTAAAATGGAATATAAACACTCACTCAAATATTGGAAATAAATTCTACTTAATATTTTAATTGTCTAGGGTACTAACCTGGATAGAGAATAATTGTTAGGGGAACTTTCATTTGTAAATAAAATTTTGGAAACTCTACTATGAATTTTTATTCAATTAGGCTAAATAAAATTTCTATTTAAATTTTTTTACAATATACTTATAAAAAAACCAATATGAAAATATGGGTTTTTAAATCTCTCATTACTAATATCCCTGCTGCCAAAAGAATTTTGGGTTCCAAAATTATTTTTTGTATAAAATTATTTTTTAGGGAAACTACTTGAATAACTCCTATCGAAGTCTACAGTACCCAAAAATTAGTATCTCTTGAAATTTGATAGGATATTACTCAATATTAAATAACATGATAAAATTTGATGGTGTACATTTCACCTTTAGTGAAAATACTAAAGGAAAAATAATTGACCTCTTCTAAATTGGTAACTCTAACTGAGTTTTAATTTCTAAAGTACTTTTTGTTGATGTTTTAAAATATAAAATTCTTATCATCTCATAGTTATGTGATTATGGTTTCCATATAATGTTTAAAAAAAATTTAAAAATGTTTGTAATTATAAAAACTATTTAGTATTGACCACTTTGAGAAATGATAATAAGTATGTTGTTAATCTTGATTATGTAATTTCATAATATTTTTCTTGCTTATATTCCTTTCATAGATAATCATATATTTTAAATAGGAGACAAGGAATTTTTAATATTCAATCACTTAGAAATATTACTAGGAAATTATTATTTAAGGATCTACCCAAATTTTAGTTCCCAAATGATAAATTTTATAACCCCTGTCAAAAAGGGAAATAACACAAAATATATTTTGTTATAAATAAATAAGCATTAACTTCTCAACCTCTTCATTTGGTTCCCATGGACTTTTTTGGACCATCTGGAGTTTCTAGTTTAAAAGGGAAGCACAATGTATATATAATTTTAGATGAATTTTCTAGGTCTGGTTGGATATTATTTTTTTCTCATAAAAGTGAAGCTTTATCTTTTTTTTCCAAGTATTTTAGATATTTATAAAACCTAAGTGGACTTATAATTAATAAATTAATAAGTGACTATGGCAGTGAGTTTGAAAATCAAGACATTGAATATTTTTACTCTCAAAATGGATATAACCACTACTTATATGCTCCTAGGACCCCTTAGTATAATGGAGTTGTAGAAAGAATATATTTAACACTTAAAGATATAACCTATAAAATGAAAAATTAATATGACCTAGCTATCTACTTTTGGGTAGAGTCTATGAATAATTCCTGTTATATAATGGATACAGTTTTAATTAGACCCATTTTGAAGAAAAAAAATTATGAAATTTTGAATAATAGGAATATTAAGTTTAATTACTATTGGTTTTTGGTTGAAAAGTATTTATTCATAACTCTATGGATAATTTTGAAAAGTTTTCCTCTAAGAGAGACTAATAAATTTTCCATGATTATTAAACAATAAGTAAATCCTATAGATTTTTTTGACAAAATAACCAATACTAAGGAAGAGTTCATCCATATCATGTTTTATGAGATAGATTGACATGAAAATATTAATAATTTAGAAAACCTTGAGTATGATTTATCTTATTTGAACATTAAAGCTAAACCCTCCTATTCGGTTATAAAGAATGCAGAAAAATCATCATATTCTGAGGAACTTCTAGAACCTGAACCAAAATCTATAAAAAACCATGAGGTGACCCGCAATTCTTTTACAAGAGATTATATAAATCTTAAATACCATTCTTTATATGTTTTAGTTGGAGACTTAGATAGAGGTAAATATACTAGAGATTCCCTAAGAAACCAGGTTAAACATCAAGAATTACAGTCACATACTAAACCTAAGAACATCAAAAATGAAAATAATGATGAATTATAGGTAATGGATATGAAAGATGAACGTAATCAATTTGAAGGAAATAATGTTTTTAAACTTGTTAATAGACCCAAATACACCTTAACCATAGGCACTAAAAGTGTGTTTAAAAAAAAGTTTGATGAATTTCGAAAAGTTGTAAAAAATAAGGCAAGACTAGTTTCATAAAGATATATATGCAAGAAGAGGGCATAAACTATGAATAAAACTTTTCATCTATATCCATATTTGAATCCATTAGAATATTACTAGCCTATGAAAAAAATTTATATTTCAAACATCATCAAATTGTTTCCAAAAGTGTATTCTTTAATGGGTATATATTTGAATGTGTTTTTATTAAACAACCCATGGATTTCAAAACCCCCACTTTCCAAATCATGTTTTTAAATTAACAACATTATTTATATGGTTTAAAACAATCTCCTAGGGTTTTTTATGGTCGGCTCATCTCTTTTATTATTTCAGAAGGATTTTTATAAGGTATAGATGATCCTACCCATTTTATATAAATAATTTTTAATGTTGTTTTAGTTCTTCTAATTTGTGTAGTTGATTTTTTTATATTCTAAATTTTTTTATGTACTAAATTTTCATAGATGAAAAAATGAGTTTGAAATGAGATTAATGGGTGAACTAAAATTCATTCTTTTTTTTTATTTTTTTCAAAATAAATAAGGAATTATTTTAAATCAATGTAAAAATATTAAATATATTTTAAAATATTTTATTTTGGATAACACTAAGAGTAGTGAAACTTTTATCAGTATAGTCAAAATCTTAGTTGGATCTTGATGAAGTGGGGAAATTAGTGGTTCAAACCAGCTATAGTTGCATGATTGGAAGTATTATCTATATAACTACTAGATGGCATGACATTATGTTTACTGTTTGTATGTTTGATCATTTTTAAGAAAATCTAAATGAGTCACACTTACTTTCCTTGAAAATGATTTTCAAATAAATTAAGCGTACAACTAGTTTAGGATTGTTCCACCATAGAGGAAAATAATATGATTTAGTTAGTCATTCAAATGTTGATTTTGGTGGTTGTGAGTTAGATAAAATATCACCACTTGAATAATTAATCTTTTAGGAAAGTATCTAGTTTCTTGGTATAATAAGAATCCAAATTATTTTGCACTTCCTACAACTGAAGATAAATACATTACTATATGCAGCTCCTATGATAATATTTTTTAGATGAGAAATAATTTTCTATACTACGGATATCAATTTTGAAATGTCATTATAAATTGTGACAATACAAGTGCTATAAATATATTTAAAATCCCTATATCATAATCTAGAACAAATCACATTAATGTAAGAAATCACTTTATAAGATATTCTTTTAAAAAGGGTGATATAAATCTTGAATACATTGGTACTGATGATCATATTACGGACTTTTTTTACTAATCCATTGAATTATGAGATAATGAAATACATCAAACATGAATTTGGAAAGATTAATTTTAGTTTGAATTATTTTTTTGGGAACCATCATTGGATTTTACCCACCATTGGGGTTTACCCACTATTGGAGTTGACCCTTCATTGGTGTTTACCCACTATTGATATTTAGAGGACATTGGAGTTTATCCACCATCTTGTTTATCCATCAATGGAATTACAAAAAGTTGGTTTTTGAGCCACCATTGCTAATTATAATTTAGAGTTTATTTGTTTATTTAATTTCTATATGATTAAAATGATATATTTTTTGCAATTTAAAAATACCAAAATCCATTAATGATATAAATTAGAAACTGGTCTAAATTTTGACGCTCTACCCTCATGAATTTTCCTTTGAACCTCACCATGACCCATTCTCTCCAGACTGTTAACCTTCCCTCGACATCATCTGATCCTTATGAATCATTCACCATGATCAGAGTGTATTGATCCATAAAATTGTTTTTGTATGAGTTGCATCATTATAAGAATAATAAAGGAGAGTTTATCCATCTATATATTGATACAGTGAACCCACATCTCATGATTTTAATAGTAGTATCTAATATAGAAGTAATTGATGAGTTTTTTCTTTCAAGAAAGCCATTAGTGCTTAAAGTTATGCAAGACTAGGGATGGGTTAATTGTTTTATAATAATGATAGGACCTTCTATCCTAGGTTTGTGCACTAGTTCCATTTGTATGTCGAGTTCATCTTTGAGGAATATGATGATCAGGTTATAAAGAAGAATAAATAGATGTAAATTTGTATTCTATTTAATCCAATGGGACATATGCCTAGAATTACATCATGAAGGAATCTCAAATTACTATTAATGATCGATTACAAGTGACATTGATACCTTTCTATATGAGGATTCTCATACATTTTTTTTTGTGATGGAACATTTAGAAGCCCCAATATCCTCTTCTTCTTCCGGGTAAAATTCCCCAATTTATTCCAAGTTCATTTCAGTCATGATAGAGACTAAGGGATTGGTTGATGGGGAATTAGAAACCAAGGTGAGATGTGGAAATTTTCCTTCAACAATGTTAAATTGAAAAAAATGAATACAAGTTGGAACCCCTATAAGAGGAAATGGGTTCATGATTTTGAAAAGTTTTATAAGTATTTTAATCTTATTGATCACCAAAAATAGCTTAAAAAATATTTTATATCATGGCTTGAAGTTGGATAAAGTGGTAGAGTACTCAGATGAAGAAGATAAGGATATTGGGGCTTCTAGTGATGAGGAGTAGAAGTTTTCTATTGAAGAAGGTAGTGATCGAGAAATTGTTTAGAGTTTTCTATCTATCTTTTATAGTGTTTATAGCCCTCCAAGATATCTCTTTATCTGAGAGAGTCTTGTAATGGAAGGAGTTTATGAGTAAGAAAGTGAAGTTTCTGAAGATGTTTTCATGTTATCTAATGATAAAAATTGGAGTGATGATGAAAATGGTGAGAATGGAGATGATGAAAGTGAATAAGAAGGAGGAGAAAGAGATTGTGAAGATGAAAATAGAATGGTTAGAGATGAAGGAGTTGATGATGAAGATGGTAGTGAGGATGAAAATGTTTCTAATCACAATAGACCTAATGATCACAAGATGCCTTATGAATTTTCTTCTTTTCTAGAATGATCAGTTTATTCTAGGTTTAAGGAGAAACCAAGCTTAGTTCAAGATATGGATGTATTTTCTAGATATGAGATAGAAGCATCTATTTTGGGGGAGGAATCCCTAAGACTGGTCAGTCACCCTATTGATCATCTTGATGAAGACCGTGTTGATCCTTTAGTTGATAATAAGATAGTAGTTGAATTGATAGTTGTTGATCAGACTATTGTTGAAAATAAATTAGATAAGCCTGTTGTTATAGAGCCTCCAGTTATTTATTTAGATAGGATGGGGGTCATATCCTTTGTGGAATATGAGAAGTACCTTGGTTATGTCAAACTTGGTTTAGAGTATATTGATTTAGATAATGATAGTAGTCTATCATAGTATGGTGTATCTGATATTCCAATAGAGATGAATCCTAAGGTATTAATGGAGGATCTTATAGATGTTTCAAAGAAATTATAGAGATTTTCTTCAGATGTACCTGCCAGTTTTGAGCTATTAGAGTCTATTGTACCACATATTGTTGCTTCTGTAACCTTTCTTGCTTCTGCTATTAACCCCATACGTATGAATACGATTACCAGAGATAACATAGAATCTTCTATAGAAATCATTCTCTGTAATTTTGGTATAATATTATGAAATCATGAACCTCATTTCACTAATATTATTGAAGGAGATGCATGATATTTTCTTGATCTGGTGATACATCACATTCAGGCTAAGATGATGCCTCAAATCCATGAAGTGGAGATAGAGAATATGAGTTTATGAAAGTAGATGGAGATATTAATGTCTATCATCAATGATATGAGATATTATTTTTTAGATTTTATGGATTCATCATTAGAAACGGTAGAGAACATTTCTTCCATGTCTTATACTTTGAGATCTCCCTCTCCTCTTGATGGTGATTTGATCAAATCGATTATTAGAGAGGATATTTGAACTATTTTCAGAGATGTTCTGGATATCACTCATGAAAGTTTGAGAGGGATCCACCATAATAGTGATCATGTGCTTATGATTGTTAGAGAATTTATAAAGGATATAATATATGAAAGAGAAACCATCACAAAGAAAGTTATGTATAACCTATCTCAGATTTATACTAAGCATTAGATGAACACTCACTTCATGTTTCTTACTGAGAACCCCAGTTCACAATCTGGTACTAGTGATTTCATGGATATGGTCTATCAGTTTAAATAAGTGTCTCCTATTCTTATGTTTTTCATTAAAGAGAAGAAGGATATATTTAGTTCCATGGAATGTGGAGGCTAGATCATTATTTATTTCATCAATCTGATGAAAAATTTTCTTCACATGTATGGGATTGTATTGGTTTCTCATGAGGCCATACTAGTGACCTATCATCTGAATCCCATATCCATTTCCCCTAAGTATTTTAGATAATCCATTACATGAGATATCAATTCACCTTTGTCTTCAAAGTTTCATCCTTTTATTTTATCTCTAATGGAATCAGTTTTCCAGCTTTTTCTAATGATCATTTGGGAGATTCCACCATCTACTTTTATCCCCACTTCCTCCACTATAGTCACCTCATCCCAAGAATCTAATTCTATACCCTCTACCTTTAATAATGTAAAATCACCTCTTGATCCTTCTACCCATACTAATGAGTGTTGATCTTAGACATTAAGTCTTTGATATGACTATTTTTATGAATTTTTATTGTATCTCCTTTTATATATAATTGGTTTCTTCCTTAAATGAAAAATATCTTATTTTACATATAATATTTCTTTGAATTTCCTATTTTATTTTTCACTTATTAATAATCACAAAATATGGATAATGTACATGGAATTTATATACTATTTTATATAAATTTTTTAGAGTATTATTATTATTTGATACCATAATTATTAACATATAAAGATATGATACATGTTTCATACCATTGATACTATTTGTTACTTACTCTATTTGATACGATTTTGTTGTAATATTTATGGAGATATATTTTAAGCCAATTTTTATTCTTTACATGGTTTATAAAATGACATGATTTTTCATCATCAAAAAGGGGGATATTGTTGATCCCTCTTTCTTTAAATGCTCAGCAATCATGTTCATTATGTTATTAATGGTTTTTATGTATTCTAATATTAAAATTTATAATATAAGGTTATTAAGAGAAATATTTTATATATATGGAAAAGACCTATCATCAGAATTTATCCACTGATAGACATGCCTCACCGTTGAGGATATGTCACCGCCAGGAAAGACCCACCATTAAGGTTGAGTAACCGTGAGGACAATTTTTTTGCAATGTGTTAAAATTTCATACTATAGTGACTTGGGTTTGGTAATCTATGTGTTTGGAATATTTCTACTTAAATTTATAGATCTAGGTGCTGAGATGACGTACGATTCTGGGGCCCAGTGTGCCTGACGTAAATTTTATAAAATATGTTAATTATTTTTTATATTATAAATGTGGTGGAAATGAGTTATTTCTTAAAAAATAGCTCAGATTTGAAAACCAAGGCCATGGTTGAGTCTGGAGCATTCTGTTTACCCTAGTTTGGGTATAACCGTTGGCGGAGCAAGCCTTCTATGGAAAACATTATCGAGGTAATTTCCATAAATAAATTAAACTAATTTATTTTGGATGTTAGATCAAATAACTCCCGAATGAAGTCTTAGATCTAATTGATAAGACCAAAGTTGCATTCACAATGTCATGTTTACCCTAGGAATGACATAATCTTTGTTCACATAGGGTTCTAGGTTGGGGTCGAGTCATTGGCGGGGAGTTAAATGGATGACATTGATTTATTAAAATTAAATCATTATCCTCCTCCCTCCTCCTTGGTGCATAGGCGACAAAAGTATCCCCTCCCTTCCCCATCTCCACTGATGAACTGAAGGCCAAATTAATGAAACAAGAGACATTAATATCTGATCTTGATGGAGATCTCTCTAGGATCATGAAACAGTAGATTCTGAGTGAGGATCTATCATTAAAGCATCCATATTTCACCCTAAGGTAGGCAGATTTAATTTTTAATCCCATTACCCTCGATTAAGTTGTATTTTTGTTTGAATCATCACCACATTTGTGTAGATCGGGATATAAGAATCCTAGATATGGCCTCAGTTTTTTTTCAAAAAAAATAGTGCTTCTAGTAGTTTTCGGATGGTGGTGTTTGCGCGGGTGTGGCGAGGGTGGCTCTGATGAGGTGTGGTGGTGCGGTGGAGGCCGCTGTCCGTGCTGTGGGGACCCAGGACGACCATGTGACATTGGTGTGAGGCAGAGGATGATGGATGGCGTGAAATTGTGGGATAGCGGATGGGGGATGCCGAAAGGAAGCTGGGATTGGGTTCGCGGGATGTGGATTGGAGGGCTGGCCATGGCTTGGCCGCAGTCCAGTGGGCTAGGGTTGGCTAGATCGGGCCGGTCTAGCCAGATCGGCCCAGGGGATTTTAAATCCCCGTAACATCAAAACCCTGAATTGGTTTTACATTCCATCTTCGGTGAATGATCCTTATTTCTATGAGGACCTTTTGAGTCCAATTTAGAACTTTTCTTTTCATCCTCGAGCCTTAGTGGCATGAAACGTCCAATAATATTATTATTTTAATTATTATTATTTGGAAATTCTTGCATCAGACTTATCTTATGTGCTCTATGTATGATTGGAACACCATCAGTATAATTGTGACCCTGAATTTAATGTGGTTGTTTGAAGAACAATTTTTAGTGCTTAAACAAATATAGATTAGTGCCCACCCCCCTGAGCCCCATTTTTTTGTGTTTGCGGTGAAATGAGACTTTTTCACTCGGTGTTCATTTTGGATGAATGAGTAGTCAATCCCGTGTGATTTTTAATTAGGATCGTAGTGGTGTGATCCATAGGATGAAATCTAGGGTCAAGGTTTGTACCCCAAGAGGCCTTTTATGGATTGTTTGGTGAAACATGTCCTTTTTACAAGTTCTCTATTTTGGGCAAGTAAATAGCCTATTCTGCATGATTTTTTTCATAGAATGCCTTTGTGGACACAATTTTGGGCTAGTAGACATGGTGAGATGGTAATGTTTTTTTGGGTAACCTGGGTTAGTGTGCCTCTACCAAAAGGGTTGAGTGGGTCCCCTGGTCTCAGTTTGTGATGTTTCTATCAGTTGGGTTGAGTGGGTTCCCCTAGTCCTTTAGCTACATGGGTTTTCAGTATCACGTCCCCTTCACTGGAATATGACACCTCTATGAATACTATGAGGGTTTTTAGTCTCACATCCGATTTGTGGGTTTATTACCCCTATTTGGCTACTTTGCATACGTGTAGAGAGGATACATTTCCACTTTTAAGAGTTAGTTGACACAATCCACTTTGACCGTAGAACTAATGGATTTGGAGAATGTATCATCCCAAGAGGCCTAACATGATCCTAATATCCATTTGTATTTCCATGGGAGGGTTTTTGGTGTTGACAAGACCAATATTTACCCAGGTGTTGATCCTCTACCTAGAATGTTCTTGTAGGGTACAGATCCCCCATTGAGCTTTGGGTGCATACTCTGTATTTGTTTATTGAGATGTGTTTCTTTATTCTGTAATCTATCACAAAATTTTACTCTGTGTAGTTTGCAGGATCTTCATGACCAACACTATATGATCTTTAATCCCCTTCAAGATGATATATATGAGATTCAGGTTGTTGTGTGATACCCCTTTTTTATGTTCGGTGTAAACAGCCAGGGTTTAGTGTTCCCTTGCGAACCCTGGGTGTGATCCCATACATGATGATTTGGAGTTGGATTTGTACTTCGGTGAATTATTCTATGCTATTTTTTATCGATCAGGTCCTCATAGAAATACACCACATGGTTTTGCCATGTTGTGCCATTTGTCTGTTTTACTGGTAGAGTGGCATCTCCCGGACGAGTGTCATCTGGGATGACATGGATCTTGGAGTGTGCTTACGGTGGTTTACTTTATAGCTTAGATTAAGAACCTATTGCAGTTAATGAATTCAGAACCTCATGAGTCTTAGTGCATGAGACAAGTACGTCTAGGTGTTTCCTAGGTTTCCTTGAGGTGTTATCGCTTCTAAGTGGACACACTTTGTGGTTGATCTGAATAGTTGTGTTTAGCCATGGATGTTCTCGAGATGGAGTTCTATCTCATTTATGTTCCCTATGGATAGGGTGAGTGGACTATTGCCTTTGAATTTATCTTTTTGTTTTGGGGGTTTTTGGGTGCCTACTGAGTATCTTTATACTCACCACTGTATGAGATTTTCCCGCACATGTCCTGTGTCTTGTGTAGACCACATGTTGTTCAACGGAGTCCCTGGAGAACTCAATGCAGGTGGAGATTAGTGAGATGGACTAAACAAGGTGTTTATCAGAGATTATCCAAGGATATTTTTGGTGGGTTCTTTTGACAGTGATCCTCTCTAGCTAAGAAGGTTGGGCATTTTTGCAGTTCTCTTTTGGTGGGCCCTATATTTTCCCTTTTAGTAGTTTTGGTATACTCTGGGTGGGATAGATGTCTGCATGCATTTATTTTTAGTTTTTATGTATCTATTCACTATTTCATGGAGGTGTATATTGGTGATTTTGTACAGGTGCTTTAGGATAAGGACTCCCATTCGTGTGATAGCCTACTTGGATCTTGTCGCCAGCCCCTGTCCTATTAGAGGCAGGCTTGGGGAGTCATGGATCGAGCCCCGTCGGTTCGGTTCATGATAGAGTGGTATCAAAGGGGGTCAGATTTACATTGGGACCACAGTCATGAGCTTGGTTTGGGTTATATAGTGTTAGTGTTATGTTGTTTCGAGTTTGGGTTTCCGGCTAGGGTCTTTAGTGGTGGTACGAACAACCCACATATACATACAACATGACACTGATAAGTTGCCTTCCAAATCGGTAAATTAGGACATTGGTCATCGGGGAATAATGGTACTTGCGACATACTGGACTGGGTTTTGGGTTTTTCCTATCCTTTTGATTTAGATCCCCAAATTTTCTCTTTGACTATGGTTCATCTTTAATTTTCTTCATGACGTTTCCATCTCAACACGATTCTAGGGTTCCATATGCAAGATTGGTGTACTACCTAATAAGTGACAAGGTCACCCCATAGGGGTATGGTCACAAGTTAGGTTTTTCTCTGGTTGTGTATCAGGTGGATCCACTCCCCGTCTAGTTGTGTGTAGACCACCTCTGAGGGTTTAGGTGGATGTTACCTATCTGGATGAGCCGTGGATGGCTCTATTGGCATTGGACGCTGATGAACTAGGGTCACACATGTACTGAGAGTTTCAAAGACAGAGTTTTCTTGAGGTCTAAGTTGAGTAGGTCCCATCGGTAGCACGGATGCAACATAGGAAGGGACACCATTTTTGGAGGCATACCCATGCCAAGACATAGAATCTGCAATAGGTTTTTGGTCAGCTGTAGGAGAGGTGCTGCTATGCCTACGATGGATGGGGACATCTAACCATAATTTTTCCAACCCCCTTGATGATTAGGGAGAGCCGGTCGACAGACCGTCATGGAAGTGGAAACAATAGTTTTATCAAGGTTTTCCGAGTAGCGGATGGGGCTTCAAAGCTAGAGCATCCGGAGGCTCCGTAGATGGATAGATGTATGCTCTCTTCCCTTTATAATTTCTGCAGTAGTTTTGATAGACACTGTTATACAATAATCTTTCCCTTTTGTTTATATATTGAGGTTTCTTTAGAGAATTGTTGTTACCCTGTGTTGGTTCTGTTAGAAATATCTTCTACTACATGAGAAAGAGGGATCCTCCCCCACCTAGATGTGTTTTTGTGATACGATGAAAACCGTTTGTGTGATTAAGTTCCACTCAAAGAAGACAATATCAAGGTTCAGTGTTTGAGTCCCTTTGACTTGTGCACACAAGGCTTGGTAGTGTGTTGGTAGCATAAGGGACGAATAAGACCCAATGTGAGTGTCTGGGCATGCATTTTTTGTTCGTTAATTCCCTTGCATGCTCAACGTCGGCTTTTATATCAGATGCTCAAGGAGGGTTTGGTGTGATTCATTGGGGCTTATAATTCATAGGAAGGATAGAAACATCCCCCCAAAATATTCTTCCCTGATGCACAATATAAAAACTTGTGGGAGAGTTATTTCCTTCAAAATAGGATAGTGGAGAGGTGCGGTGGATGTGTTACTCCAACATGTGAGTTTGAGGTATGTTCAATGCATTATAGGTGGCTTCTTAAGGACTTTTAATAAACAGTTTGTATGGATGGTAACTCGGTCTGTTCTCCTTGTGGTGGAGATGTTTCTCATGAGAAATTGAGGAGTTTTTATGGGGCCTCACCTTATGGGATATCCATTGGGTATATTATCAAAGGATTTTCCTTAAGGTGGGGAGTAGGTCAACCTTATGAGGTTTGGCCTTGGTACAATTCATGGGGCGAGATGTGGTGCTGAGGTGGCATTTTCCATAGCATCATTGTGGAGTTGGAACAGACCATTCAGAACTTGTCGATGTCTATTAGGGATTGTTTAGTGTGGTTTTAGACTAGAGAGGGCGGACTTGGGTGTTCAGTGATGATTTCTTTTGTTCGGTAGTATCACATCAAGGGTTCAGAGTGTTAGATGAGGCACCATGCTACATTTGAAGTTTATAAACCCTATCATTCATTGTGGAGTTGTTGTTCTTCTTGGTGTGTGTTTGTTATAGCACATGAACCCTTAGTGAGCTTGCTGGCATGAGTGTCATATTTGAGAGCTTAGTTTCTTCTCTCAGGCTTATCCTTTCTATTTTACGGGACAAAAATTCTTAAGGTGGGGAGGATATAGTGACTCGTGTTTGGATAAGTCAGACATTGGAATATTTCAACAGAAATTTCCACAACTAGGTGCTGAAATGGCATGTGATTCTATGGCACAATGTTCACTATAAGAAAACGGCCGTTTAACGGCGGTTTTTAAAACTGCCGCTAAATGTGTTTCAGGCCGAAATTTCGGGGCGGTTTTTAAACCGTCGCGAAATGCCAAATTTTTATTATTTTATTATTTTTTTTTAATTTTATTCAATGATTAGCGGCGGTTTTTTAAAAAACCGCAGTGAAATAGCAGCGGTTTCGGTAAAACCCCCGCGAAATGAAATAAAAAAATAAAAAAACACGAGAAACCCCAAAATCAACAAAACGACCATAACTTTTGATCCGGGCGTCCATTGAAGTGCCACGACAAGTCAAATCTAAGCTCAAGAAGAGATCTAGAGGCACATATAAACAAAACCGTGAGACAGTCTAAGGTGCGGAAGATTTTAGAGTTATAAGAATGTTAAAAAAAGTTCTCCAACTTCAAACGGCCATAACTTTCGCTCCGGGTGTCCGTTTGGGCTCTACTACATATCAAATCGAAGCCAGCAAAGAGAGCTATGCACTAGATTGATAAAGGAAAACTTCTGTCATGTTTTTCGACCCCAAAAACACCTCCGAAGGCCTCTAAAACCTCGTTTCCATCACCGGTGTCCCGTCGAACTTGTCTTCAAACGGACCTAACTTTCGATCCGCGTGTCAGTTCGGCCTCCTCCACCTGCCAGATCATAGCTCGTCCCATAAGCTTCAGTTTGACTAGTCACGGCGCCCACATTCACTCCTAGATCATATGTTATGGCCTTTTTAGTGGGTATCGGGTTTGTTATGTTTTTCAATGCCTCGTTTCTAGCACCCGTTCCCTGTCAGCTTTTTTTTAAATGGTTGTAACTTCCGATCCGCCTGTCCATTCATACTCTTTCACCTTTCAGGTCAAATATCGTTTCAGGATCTTTGATTTGAAAGGTCACAGATCTAAAACGGACTCTCGGATCATAAGTTATCTCCGTTAACGTGAGTCCAATGTTTTTGTCTTTTTATGACCATTTTGACGGGTTTTAACGGTTTCTCCATTTATTACTATTTATTTGGGTTTCCATGACTTGTTATCTTTATCAATGGTTTTTTGTGGGTTATTATGATGATTATGTTGAATTATTAAAGAGTTTTCCAGAGTTATCACGAGTTTTCATGCATTCTCATTCTTTCTAATGCC